>RJVU01007007.1:447028-470032 GCA_003731715.1 Anabarilius grahami
TCTTTTTTTACATCCCCTTATTGTATAGTTATATCTTATATTTTATATTGATCTTGTATAGTTATATCTTATATTTTATATTGATCTAGATTCTTAAGCTCTACTGTTAGTGTTATCTGTGTGCACCGGGGGTCTGAGAGTAACGCAATTTCGATTCTCTGTATGTATGTACTGTACATGTGGAAGAATTGACAATAAAGCAGACTTGACTTGACTTGTGTTTATGAATTATACAGACTGCAAGTGTTTAAAAAATGAAAATAGCGACGGCTCTTGTCTCCGTGAATACAGTAAGAAACGATGATAACTTTAACCACATTTAACAGTTCATTAGCAACATGCTAACAAAACATTTAGAAAGACAATTTACAAATATCACGTTATCATGGATCATGTCAGTTATTATTGCTCCATCTGACATTTTTTGCTATTGTTCTTGCTTGCTTACCTAGTCTGAGGATTCAGCTGTGCACAGATCCAGACGTTAATACTGGCTGCCCTTGTCTAATGTCTTGAACATGAGCTGGCATATGCAAATATTTGGGGGCGTACATATTAATGATCCCGACTGTTACGTAACAGTCGTTACGTAACGGTGTTATGTTGAGATTCGCCTGTTCTTCGGAGGTCTTTTAAACAAATGAGATTTATATAAGAAGGAGGAAACAATGGTGTTTGAGACTCACTGTATGTCATTTCCATGTACTGAACTCTTGTTATTCAACTATGCTAAGGTAAATTCAATTTTTTATTCTAGGGCACCTTTAAAAATTTGGCAAGTCTTAGAGATTTATTCTAGTGAAAAAATAGTATACTTAAGCACAATTTATATACTTTATTATAAGTAAATGTATTTGAGGCACATTATACAGTGCACACTGCACAGCATAAATGAGTACACCCCCTCTGAACAAATACAAAAGATTTTCTATTTTCTTTATGATCACTAATACAATTCATGGAAAGATGGCAAAACTGAAATGTATTAAACATATGAATAATAAAACCTGAGAAATATATGCCATTAATAGCCATAAAATAAGTAAATTAGCCAATTAAATGAACACCCTAGATTTAATTAAACAAATATATAATATTCTAGTACTTAGTATGCCCTTCATAAATATGAATATACTGCTCTGACCCTCTTGGCACGGAGTGTACAAGTTCATGACAAATTTCACCTTGGAAGAATAAATATCCTCATTGTCATGTTGAAAAAAAATGCCCAACAATGCAGGGAATGAGGAAAGAGTAACATCTTCTGTTTCAAGTTTGTGTATTAAATTACACAGTGGTGTGGAAATTCATGACAGCATTGATAAAGCATGTGGAATATGTTTATGATGGATGGATGTGGATGGAGACAGTTTCTTCAGCTCATTTTTAGTGTATTATGTACAAAATTAGTTCGCAAAAATATAGCACTTTAAATACATGATGCATGTGTACTTTTTTTCCCACTTGGGCACTCAGCATAAAATTCAAATGTATTTTGATGACATTACAATTGCAATTCAATTATGATGTAAGAGTGTTGAACACATTAATACTATAAACTGACATATTTAAAAAAAATTCCTATGAAAAAAATCTTCATGCCTTAAAATAGCTTGAATGTAACTCTACGCCCCTGCTTCATTTAGTACTGTATACAGGGTTCCATGAATATGCTCATTAGCCCCGCCTCCACTCACTCACACCAACTCAGTAGTGATGGGAGGTTCGGATCATTTTACCGACTCAGACTTTTGACTCTCGTTCAGCAAAATGAACGAATCTTTTTTCGAGTCATTTCGTTCATTTTAGCAAAATGTAATTAAAATGTTACGCGTTACTTCCCCAACACATCTACTACTTACGCAAACGTTGATCACACTACAAACAATACAAAACTACAATGCTATAAGATACAGAAAAGATTAATTCATTCTTTACCTGGGTCTTCAGTTTATGATAAGCTCACCTCACCTCTTGTCTGACAAGTCTTCTGGTTTAAGTCATTCCTTAATCACGTAACAGGCAGCCCCATATGCTAAACCAATGCAGTCTGAGCCGGAAAGAGAATTGATTAATTCATCTTTCGGGTCGAGTTTGAGTCGTTCCTTAATCACGTGACAGACCCATACGCTAAACCAATGCAGTATGAGCCGGAAAGAGAATTGATTAGTTCATCTCATGAGTCTTTCGGGTTTTTGAGTCGTTCCTTAATCACGTGACCTTAAATTACTTGTGATGAACTAATCAATTCTCTTTCCGGCTCAGACTGCATTGGTTTAGCGTATGGGTCTGTCACGTGATTAAGGAACTAATCAAAAACCCGAAAGACTCATGAGATTAACTAATCAATTCTCTTTCCGGCTCAGACTGCATTGGCTGAAAAAGGTGAACTACTACTAGCAGTACAGAACCTATAGAATCACCCCCCGAGACGACTCGTTCTTCCCGAGTCACGTTAAAGATTCGTTCAAAATGACACATCACTACAACTCAGACATCCACACGGTCAACTTACTGAGGTAAACACTGCACAATGTTACACAAACTATGTTCCCGAGTCAGATAGATGCCTTTTGAAAATCAACATTCTTATAAACGCTTTGAACAACTCAGAACGTCAGTAGAGAAAGACATAGTTCATCATAACATCGTAATATACATCATACACATCAAACAGAAAAATATGCCAGGATAACCTGGCTCCTCTTGAGACTCTCCTGCTTTAGAGCAGTCATATTTAATGATTTGCTAAAGCCGCTGGCACATTGTAGTGTAACACTTGTGTGATACAGTAAAGGCCCCGGTATACTTCAAACGAAATCGAAGAACGAACTGAGGTGACGTCATTTCGAACAAAATCAGGCCAAAACGAAGTTCGTTTTGTGTTCTTTTTGGAAGTTCGAATCGGCTTGCCAAAGCGAACTCTCAGGAAAAGTTCGCTCCAGCTGCAAAACACATTCGTACTACCATTGGTCAGTGACGATGACGTAATAGGAGGTGTGCGCTGAGGCTCCGCCTTCACTCGCGTGGGATGCGACTCTGATTAATTTGATCTGTTGAGTTCGCTGAGGTAAGATCTCCGCGGGTGAAAACATGAACACACTGGATAGCCACTTTATAGTACAAAATGAAGTTGTGCTTGTAAAAAACTGAGGCACTAACACTGTTTTTCATGTTTGATACTGTAAAGCTGCTTGATTTTAAGCAATCTATTGAATAGCGTGACGTGACTGGAGTGCTAATTTGCAGAGCTCGTGCTAACATACCCATGTTGTTATAATCAGAAGCTTTTCTTATGCTTTCTATAATAAATGCTTGCTGTTTTCTCATTTTTGTTGTGTTTATTTTGTTATTGAGAAGTAAGTGCATGGCACATATTTACATATTCCTGTAACCTGTGCTCTGAGCAGTGTGGGCGGCGTCAGATGTTCGTTTACAGTATATCGCTGGTCCGGCATTTCGAACTTCGTTTTACCCCTAAACGAAGAACGAAAAAGAACTTTGTTTTAAGTATACCAGGGCCTATACTTCAGACTAAATCGAAGAACGAACTGATGTGACATCATTTCAAACAAAATCAGGCCAAAACGAAGTTCGTTTTGTGTTCTTTTTGGAAGTTCGAAACGTCTTGCGAACTTTCAGGAAAAGTTCGCTCCAGCTGCAAAACACCTTCGTACTACCATTGGTCAGTGACGATAACGTAACAGGAGGTGTGCGCTGAGGCTCCGCCTTCACTCGCGTGGGATGCGTCTTTGACTCGTTTTGTGTGTTTGAGTTCGTTGAGGTAAGATCTCCGCGGGTGAAAACATGAACACACTGGATAGGCACTTTATAGTACAAAATGAAGTTGTGCTTTTAAAAAAAAAAAGAGGCACTAACACTGTTTTTCATGTTTGATACTGTAAAGCTGCTTGATTTTTTTTAGCAATCTATTGATTAAAGTGCTATATGAAGACGTGACATGACGTGACTGGAGTGCTACTTTGCAGAGCTCGTGCTAACATTCCCATGTTGTTCTAATCAGACACTTTTCTTATGCTTTCTGTAATAAATGCTTGCCGTTTTCTCATTTTTGTTGTGTTTATTTTGTTACTGAGAAGAAAGTGTACAGCACATATTTACATATTCATCTAACGTCGCTCTCAGCAATGTGGGTGGCGTCAGATGTTCGTTTACAGTATATCGCTGGTCACGCATTTCGAACTTCGTTTTACCCCTAAACGAAGAACGAAAAAGAACTTCGTTTGAAGTATACCGGGGCCTTAAGAAGTTTACCTCACTGGGCCCTCAGAAGTTTTAGGTTTCGCAGGAGGCAGAAAACACGCACACACAAAAAAACCCGGCCTGCGCATAGCCGGATAGCAGACTTAATTCACTCACATTAAATCATGAGCTCAAAATGAGTCCGTATTGTTCACTTAACAACTTACCAGAGCATACAATCAGCTGTTAACATCATAAATGTCATCACAAACATAAATCATGAAACTTTACAGAACAAAATACATTCATTACCTCATATTAAATTAGTTCAAATAACACAACTGTATTTGATTACTGCACTCACCAATTCCCTGGTAAACACTCAGGTTATGTTGTTTCCTCCGTGTGACGCAGCTGTTATTATGTTGATCGATCCGATCTCAAAGTTTCTAAACTTGGCTTTAAGAGTGTAAATCTCACTCCAAACATCAAATATCATCCATCATGTTTTCCTTAACAACTCAGATCTTGTTTTAACTAATATTTTCTCAATATTCTTAGTTTGTTTCACTTTTAAATACACTTTTCCTGATAAATTTACTCACCCCCATGTCATCCAAGATGTTCATGTCTTTCTTTCGTCAGTCGAAAAGAAATTAAGGTTTTTGAGGAAAACATTCCAGGATTTTTCTCCTTATAGTGGACTTCAATGGGCACCAAACAGTTGAAGGTCATAATTAGTTTCACTGCAAGTTCAAATTGTTCTACACGATCCCAGATGAGAAATAAGGGTCTTATCTAGCGAATCGATCGGTCATTTTCGAAAAAAATACAACCGTTTATGCTTTATAAACAAAATATCACCTTGAACGTACTTTCCGCTTCCGCATTCTTCATAACGCTTACGCTGAATGTCCTACACCTTCTCTATTCTACGTATGAAAAAAAATAAAACTGGCGCCGCGTTCGTTCCGTTAGTAGAATAGGGAAGGCGTAGGACATTCAGCGTAAGCGTTATGAAGAATGCGGAAGCGGAAAGTACGTTCAAGGCGATATTTTGTTTATAAAGCATAAACGGTTGTATTTTTTTCGAAAATGACCTATGGATTCGCTAGATAAGACCCTTATTCCTCGTCTGGTATCGCTTAAAGCCCTTGAAGCTGCACTGAAACTGCAGTTTGGACCTTCAATCTGTTGGTAGCCTTTGAAATCCACTATAAGGAGAAAAATCCTGGAATATTTTCCTCAAAAACCTTCATTTCTTTTCGACTGACGAAAGAAAGACATGAACATCTTGGATGACATGGGGGTGAGTAAATTTATTAGGAAAAGTGCATTTAAAAGTGGACTTATCCTTTAAAAACTTGATTTTCACCACAGGGGGACTTTAAGTAATTATACTTAAATTATAAAATACTAGCATAATAGTTGCTAGTTTTTCATTATCCTGAAAAGTATAATTTGTCGATAAAAATAAAATTTGTCATCCAGTTTTCATTATGAAATTTCTCAGGATTAAATTACTTGCTGTAACTACAGTATACATAAAGGTCAAAAAGAGCAACAAAGTCAACAGAATCTCCATACCAAAGAAAGATAAGGACATGAAGACCAATTGTAACCTGCTGCTGTGTTGTAAGGATGCACTCGACACAGGTTACCTTGAACGAATATATTTAAATTAGAGGGAACTCTGTTCAACTCTGCGTGAATGCAGGGCTCAGGGGAACTCCAAACAAACGTCTTAATGGTACAGCAAGTGCTAAACTTAATGGAGATGGAAGTCACAATTACTGACAAAAAAGCATGTCAGAAGTACTGAGGGAAAACGTACTCCACCTCAAGGATGGTGTGCGCAGGTGGTCATGGAGGATTTTGTCAGGTTAGTAGGCTATATTCTGGTCAAATCACAATTAGTGTAGCAGTTCAATTTCATTCACAGCCTGTAACTTTCTCCATTCTCAGGGTGATTCTGGAGGACCTTTGGTGTGCAACAAAAGTGTTGTTTCGTTCAATCAGGCAAACAACTGCGACTCACCTACATTACTGAATGTCTACACCAAAATTTCCAAATTTCTGCCTTGGATAAAATGTTTTTTTGGAGGTGTGAAGCAAGAACTTGATTAATAAACATTTGATTTCCTAACAACACACTGTGTTGATTGTATGTGTGGAGTTTTTTTTGATTAATTTGTTAAATGTGACAAACATCAAACACTTTTCAGTGGAAAGATGGATTAGACCCTTCTCAGGAGGCTTGATTTCCTGTGAGTGGGCCCACATCTCGTCGCATGTGGTCAGACACCTTCTTTCTGTGGCACGCAAAGACATCTTAAATAGCTCTGATGTTCTGGAAGCCTCACCACAGATTATAAATAGTCTATTCTTACTTGGAAGGGTTAGGGTTAGTGTTATCTCATTTATGTTAGCTCACACCTATTAGGAGACTACTATGTAGCATTAAATTGTCATGGAGAAAACTGAGCAAATCCTTTAAAAATAAAACTGTTTCCACATAGGTTTCTCAGAACATTCTCCTCATCTGCCATTGGTCAAACACAAACTCACACCATTGGCTGAACTGTTGCTATGTCAGGCTGGTCAGTATTTTCAAAGCAATTGAGCAATGTTTTGACAAACAGAGCTACAGTGTTCATACTTTTCAGGGAAATCAACTTAAATGTGTTATTTATAGTATTAAAGAGAAAATAAAAAAAAACAAAACAAAAAAACATTTATTTTAACTTTTTTCCATACAGTGAATAATGTCAGTGGGGTACAATGTTGTTTTGCACTGCACTGGCTTTCATTGAATGGACTAAGACATTTCTACTGTAAATATCTTTTCTGTGTGTGTGTGTGTGTGTGTGTTCCACAGAACAAACACAACATAACAGTGAGTAACACTTTTGCATTGCATGTGGGATTGTCCTAAAGTGCAGGAGTTTTGGAAAGAGGTAGTTTTACACATTTTTCAGATGGTATCTGTTAATCTTCAAATGAATCCAGAAATTTTTATTTTGGGAATTTTTCCTGAAAATATTGTACTGTAGCAGCACTCGTAAACTTATTGACGTGTATACTTCAAGCAAAGCGTCTAATAGCTATGTACTGGAAAGAAGTGGAAAGGCCATTTGTTGTACAGTGGATCAATAATATGTCTTTTTGTTTGTCAATGGAAAAGATTACATATATTTTAAAAGGTAAATTGTCCTTATTTGAGAATATTTAGAAACCCTTTATATCCTTTATCTCAAACTCAGATTTTAGTAATATAATGAGGCTGAAAGAGATCAAATATCTTGATTCGCAACATATTTCCACCCACATTTTATTAGTAAAATCATTTACTGTTTTTCTTATATTACCCCTTTTTATATAATGATTTGCTTCTTGTATGCCTATTTTCTTACTCTTCTTAAGCCATGCACAAACTTAATGATTGTAAGGCTGATTATGGATGTAAATTGATACTTACGACTGATTGCGCTCAAACGCATCCAGTCAGAGCCAGTTGCGTTCAGTCGGCGATTACAATAGGTGTTCAAATTCCATGTGTAAGTATATAAATCTTATTCAGTCAAAGGAAACAATCGCTGTGTTTTGAGCACAGTCTTAGAATGTTTCAGCTAGCCATTAAATGTGTGCCCGGCTTTAGTCTGTAGATCTGAATTGATCTGTGCCTTTTTTTTGTGTGTATGTGTGTGTTTTGCTACTTGTTGTTTTTGCTTTATTGTTGTTTAATTTATTGTTGTTGTGTAAAAATTCTGTCATTAATTACTCACCCTCATGTCGTCCTACACCTGTAAGACCTTCGTTCATCTTCAGAACACAAATTAAGATATTTTTGATGAAATCCGATGGCTCAGTGAGATCATTGACAGCAAGAAAATTAACACTTTCAGATGCTCAGAAAGCTACTAAAGACATATTTAAAACAGTTCATGTGACTACAGTGGTTCAACCTCAATGTTATGAAGTGACAAGAGTACTTTTTGTGCAGCAAAAAAACAAAATAACGACTTATATAACAATGTCTAGTGATGGGCGATTGCTAAACACTGCTTCATGAAGCTTCACTAATCTTTTGTTTCGAATCAGTGGTTCGGAGCACGTATCAAACTGCCAAAGTCACGCCACCCAGTGGTGAACCATTGAAATTTCGAAACACTTCTCACTTAACAAAGCCTCGTTTACTGAAATCACGTGACTTTGGTAGTTTGATACGCGCTCTGAACCACTGATTCGAAACAAAAGATTCGATCTGGTTAAATCTCTATAGGCCACGTTCACACTGTACATGTTGGGCATTTACTTACAGGTGTGAGTCTTGAAATGTCCCGTTCACACAGCAACTTACAGTAGCATCTGGAACACTGTATGAACGTGCAATGACAGTCAAGCCCCTAGCTATTCTCTTACTTGTAACCATAACGACAGTGACCAACTTAATATTAAAGATGGCGACGTCCATAAAACTGAAAAGTCTCATCACTTTTGACATGACAAGAGACTAATTGAACCACGAGTTCATCCATCAAAACTACAATAACCAACAGCAGCATGTAAAAACACGCTAGCCGGAGTCTTTAACCACTGCACTCGCATGTCAAGTCCTTTGGCGCGGCATTTGAATTTAGAAAAGAAACACAAAACTGACGGGAGCCGCTCCTGTGGAGAACAGTGACTGGATCTAACACCTTAAGATGACGCACAGCTCATATCTCTGTCGCAGTAAGTTACCGAAAGCGAAACCCCACACAAAACACCTTAGAAGAGCAGCTCTTTCGCACTGTATGACGTGACAGACAACTAGTTGTCCAGTACGGTTCTGTTCACACAGCATCCGAGAATGCGGTTGTGAGTCCTGAAAATGTACGGGTGTGAGTTCAGTTATAGAATGTCATTGTCACTCCTGTAAATAACCGTACTGTGTGTGAACGTAACCATATTAAGGACTGTACAGGACTGACAACTGTATTCTGCTGCTGTGTGAACGTGGCCCTATATTATTAAAGGTTAAATTAACATAAAAATAATGGTTTTATACTAACAACATTACAATACTTTAATGATATGAAAAATATATGTATTGTATATTTAGCCAATAGGGTAGTTAATTTTTTTGCTAACATTCTATGGTCATCAAATGGCTTTCCTGAGGTAAATGTAATGTTGACATGATTGATCAATTACATGAGACTGACATTCTAACCGGCTCCTGACTGTAAATTTAGCGTATTTATTTATTTTAATGTATAACGCTAACTAATTGTAATGTATGGTCTAAATGTGATTTGTATATTTTAATGGTGTATGAATGTAGGTGTATTGAACATGTAATTGTGTGGGAGCTGATCGTGTATTAGACCACTGTTTTTCCCAGTGTTCAAAGTTCAAGTATGTGTTTTGTTTTGATTTTCCTATGTGAATATGGTATAGTTTTTATGTTTTGTTTTTTATTTCATCTGACTGCTTTAGGGGCATTGTACTAGATGAGACAGTAGGGGGTGATGTGATGCAGAGATAAATAGTCTCTTATTGGCCTGTTTAGCTGAGCAATCCATGAAACAAACAAAACAAGCCCTGGAAATTGATTTAAAAAAACACACACACACATATTATACAGACACTTGATATTTATATTATCAGATGATTAGTTAATTGCATTTGACATATTTCACTTTCAATAAAATATTTGAGATGGGTTTATAAAAGATGTTATTAATCGTGTTTGGCATGAGTTTTTGTTGCATTTACCCAGTTGTTACCAGCAGGTGTCACCAGCGTGTGGTGTTTGGAACGATTCGAAACATGAATCATAACGATTATGAATCATAACTTGAGTTCATGCAGGCAAGAAACTAGTCTCTTGTATGCTGAGTTATCTTTATGTTTAATCAGTATATAAAGTTGTGTGTCGTCCGCATAGCAGTGATACGACACCCCAAATTTACGCATAATTGATCCCAGAGGTAACATATAAAGTGAGAATAATAACGGTGCTAAGATCATTCCTTGGGCTACACCACAGGTGACTTGAGCCACCGAGGATGAATGGACACCTAAATTGACTGTAAATCTTCAATTTGACATAAAAGATTGGAACCATTTCAACACTGTTCCATGGATACCAATCGAATGGCCGAGATAAAAGAATCCTGTGATCCACAAAATCAAAAGCAGAACTCAAATCTAGAAGCACTAAGGCCATGGTATCACCAGCATCTGTGGTCATTAAAATATAATTTAAAACTTTTACAAGAACTGACTCAATGCTATGAAGGGTTTTAAAGGTAGTTCCTCAATTGTATAAATACAGCTTTTTTGAGAATTTTGGATAAAAACTGCAAATTAGAGATGGGTCTGTAATTTGCATATATTGCAGAGTTAAGTACAGGTTTTTCGAGGATTGGAGTCACAGCGGCTAATTTAAAACTGGCTGGAACTGTTCCGGTCGATAGACAATTATTAATGATGCCTCAAATGTCCGGGCCGACTGTATTGAAAATCTTTTTTAAGAAACGGGAAGGGAGAGTGTCATGAGGAGAAAAAGTAGGTTTCAATTTTGAAGTGATTTCACTACATGTCTGAAGGGAGATCGGTTCAAATTCACTCCACTGAAAACTGGAGAAAGAGGGATCAGATAGGCCTACAGGCTGTATCGAATTAAAAACTTGTGCTCTAGTAGTGTTGGTTTTGTCTAAAAAGAAATTAAGAAACTTTTCACAGTGAAAAGAAGATGGAGGGGGAGGATCCCATTAAAGGGGACCTATTAAGCCCCATTTTACAAGATGTAAAATAAGTCTCTGGTGTCCCAAGAGTGTATATGCAAAGTTTTAGTTTATTGTACTTCACACAAAAGATGAAGCGTCCGTTTTCACTCTAGAAAATCACTGTAAGAGCTTAATAAAACACAGTGCAAGTGTGCATTAAAATATTATCCATAAACTCTCTCTTTTCCCTTGTATTATTATCACCAACAAACATAGGGAAGAACACAGAAACACTCATTACAACTAACAGTAAACAAATGTGTAAAGACCTTATGCCTTTCGGGTGGTGCTTAATAAACGTTATACCCGTAAATAAACTCTGATGAACTGTAATAAAGTGCTCTCACCTTCATTACTGCCGTATCCAGGATCACTCTGGAGACTGTAAGCTGGATCACGAACAGTTTTTACTTGCATATCCTCCTTGAATAACACATTTTTAGCACAGTTTCTATTTTGTATTGTCCCGACATTCGTTCACTAAGCAGTCCGGTGTGAAATGATTTGCGCAGACATAAACGAATTTTCAACAGAACTGAGGGAGCATTTTCCTGGAAAACCAAGTTAATCCACCTCGTTTTCAGCAGCTCAGATTTAGGGAGTAAATGGAGAGAGCTATGTGGATTAATCCATCCAGCTACAGAACACCTAAAATGCTTGGGAGACATTCTCATAGATATACATAATAAAGGCTAGATGTCTTACGGCGGAGTCTCTAACGTCATCACCGGCGGCCATCTTGTCACAGGCAAGCTTTCTGGCGGGCTCTGTGGTACCTGATGTAAGGTGAGTGATCTGCACGAACACAAATACTCATATCTCGCTGAAATCTTGACGGATTTACAAATGGTTTGGTTTCTTACAAACGTTATTAGCGTGGCTATAATTCTGGATTCTTGAACATGTTGAAATTGCAGCTTTTTCTTTTTTGAAAAACGACTTAACCATGCAGCATAGTTGTGTATCACGGCTAATTGTGCTAGTTATCAAGGCTGAGACCACAATCGAGCTGTTCAATTATATAGGTTTTACTGACGCCAATAACGATTTTATGACAACTAATCTTTTGTCTAAATTACAATCTTTGTGGATGTGGTTGTAGTTATTAGCTGGCTAATAACAAGAATATTTGAGTGAGACCTAGTAGTTACAGTTTAGCTGCTACCCAGCAATTTTACATCAGTGGGAGAGGCAGAATTGCTCTTTCTTTTCAATATAACTTAAGTTGCACATGATTTTATATTGATTTAACATAAATACCTTGTGCGTGTGTATAATTATTGCACCTATCTGTTCTGTTCAATGTTATTTTCATATGGAAGTCCATGGTTATAATTATTCATAAGTATGCATTGTCATAAGTACATCTCTGACGTTTATAACAAACCAAACAGTTTGAAAATCAGTAGAAAATTGAGCAGGTTATGGTTATTTAAAAAGTGCATGCACCATTAAAACACAATGTTACGAGTGAGCGAGCTTTTACAAGATTGCCGCCAGGTGCGGACGTCGACCTCTAGTGGCCAGCAGCGCAGACGAGACATCTAGCCTTTATTATGTATATCTATGGACATTCTTGTCAGTGCAGCAATGGCGGACTCGCTGTGAACACGCTCAGGGCGTTCAATGTTCAAACGTCAGTGTCTGTCAACACTCGTGGGCGGGGCCTGTGGCTTTTGTGACATCACACTGCCAGGGATCTGGAAAAAGCTTGTTCTGAGACACTGCTTTATGAAGATAAAAAAAAAGGAGGGGGTGGATTTTTATCACTATAGGGTGGTTGTGTACACACACTGACAACACACATTTATGTCCAAACACCATGCAAAAGTGAATTTTGCATAATAGGTCCCCTTTAAGACAGAATCGATAGTTGTATAGAGCATTCTAGAACAATGTGAGTTTTTAACAATGACATCAGATACAAATTTATGCTTTGCAGCCCTGACAGCCTTTTGGAAATTTTGAAGGGAGACATTCAGCATTTCAAATGATATTTGAAGCCTGTCTTTTTTCCATCTACATTCAAATCGTCTGCACTGCTGTCATAATAATCTGATATCGTTGTTGAGCCAAGGCTGAGACTTGTTCGGGGATAGACCAGCCTTTGAGGTGCAGTGGAGTCCAAAATGTTGGAACATTTGTTATTAAAATATTGTAGCTGTTCATCAACATCTAAATGTGATGTAACAGAGTCATTGATAAGTGAATTTTCAGTCCCCAAATATAATTCAGAGAAGGCATGATTGGAGTCCGAGGTCAAAATACGAGACCAACACGCTTGGAGTGGTTTTAGGTGGAGCCGGAAGGAGTGTTGAAAAAAGCACTGATCTGTGGTCAGAAAGTGAAGTATCACTGATGTCAGTGTCAGCCACAGACAGCCCATAAGTCAATATTATGTCAAGCGTATGACCATGACAGTGCGTAGGTCTATTTACCCACTGTACAATATTCAAGGAAGACAGTAAATTTAAAAATTCCTTAGCTAAAGCATTGGTAGAGCAGCATACATGAATATTAAAATCACCAAGTATTAAAATATAGCCGTATCTAGTCAAGACATCCCCTAAAACACCAGCAAACTCACTTATCAATTTGCTGGAAGAGGGGGGACGATAGATTAATAAAAGTAAAACAGGATGAGGGAAGTTTAAGTGTATTACCTGAATTTCAAAACTGTATATTGTCACATGGAATCGATATTGATGCCGTTGAAATTCTGCAGCAGAGTGATGACATCTCAGATCATTATTTAGTCTTGTGTATACTACATTTAGCCAAGGCTGCAAAACCGCCACCCTGCAATAAATATGGTAGAACCATCACTTCTACCACTAAAGATTGCTTATAAATAATCTTCCTGATCAGTTTCATCACCTTAGCATACCAGACAGCTTAGAAGACCTCGATGTTGCAACAGAAACTGTCTTTTCCAGCACATTAAACTCAGTTGCTCCTCTGCGCTTAAAAAAGATTAAGGAAACCAATCCAACACCGTGGAACAACGAGCACACTCAGGCTCTTAAGAGAGCTACCAGGAAAATGGAGAGCAGCTGGAAGAAAACAAATGATTGATTGAGTACAGAAAGGCATTAAAACTGCTAGATCTGCATATTTCTTAAGTATTTTAGAAGTAAATAAATACAACCCTAGGTATTTATTTGATACAGTGGCTAAATTAATGAGAAATAGAGCTTCAACTTCTAATGTTTCCAAACAGCACAGCAGTAATGACTTTATGAACTTCTTTACTTGCAAGACTGACAATATTAGAGAGAAAATAATAACCATTCATTCATTGCTTTAGGACAGGAAGAATTGTCTAAAATTATTAAATCATCAAAATCAGCATGTATGTTAGACCCAATACAGACTAAGCTATTGAAAGAGATGCTTCCAGAGGTCATAGATCCTCTTCTTAATATTGATAATTGATCTTTATCACTAGGATACATACCGAAAACTTTTAAGCTGGCTATTATTAAACCTCTTATTAAAAAACCACAACTTGATCCTAGAGAATTAGTCAATTACAGGACAATCTCGAATCTACCTTTTCTGTCAAAAATACTAGAAAAGGCAGTATCATCGCAACTACATTCCTTTTTGGAAAGAAATGGTATCTGTGAGGATTTCCAGTCAGGATTTAGACAGTACCATAGTACTGAGACTGCTCTCATTAGAGTTACTTATGATTTGCTCTTATCATCAGATCGTGGTTGTATCTCTCTATTAGTGTTACTAAATCTCAGTGCTGCTTTTGACACTATCGACCACAATATTCTTTTGAATAGACTTGAAAATTATGTTGGCATTAGTGAAATTGCATTGTCATGGTTCAAATCATACTTATCTGACCGTTATCAGTTTGTAGTAGTAAACGAGAGATGTCATATCAATCACAAGTTCAATATGGAGTACCGCAAGGCTCAGTGCTAGGACCATTGCTTTTCACTCTGTATATGCTACCCTTGGGAGATATCATTGGGAAGCATGGCGTTTTCACTGTTAAACTGATGATACTCGGCTCTATATTTCTTCACGCCCTGACGAAACTTACCAATTCACAAAATTAATGGAATGCATAGCTAATATAAAAAATTGGATGACCAGTACTTTCTTACTACTACATTCAGTAAAAACAGAGATTCTAATTTTTGGACCAAAAACGTCTTCACCTAATAATTTAGAATACTGTCTAACACTTAATGGCTGCTCTGTTAAGTCTATACCAATATATATTTATACCAATATTTAATTTGAAGGCCATGTTTCTAGCATCTATTAAACCACATTCTTCCATCTTAAAAATATATCTAAACTATGACATATGCTCTCAATAACAAAGTTAGTTCATGCATTTATGACTTGAAGGCTAGATTATTGTAACGCTCTACTGGGTGGTTGCCCTGTAAGCTTAATAAACAAACTCCAGCTGGTCCAAAACGCAGCAGCTAGAGTTCTTACTAGAACCAGGAAAAATGACCATATTAGCCCAGTTCATTCAACAATGCATTTGCTCCCTATTAAACATTGTATACATTTTAAATGCAAAGCATTAAACGGTTTAGATCCCCAGTACCTCAGCGAGCTCTTATTGCACAATAGTCCTACACGTCTATTGCGATCTCAGAATTCAGGCCAGTTGATAATACCTAGAATATCAAAATCAACTGCAGGTGGCAGATCCTTTTCCTATTTAGCACCTAAACTTTGGAACAGTCTTCCTATCACTGTTCGGGAAGCAGACACACTCTGTTAGTTTAAATCCAAACTAAAAACACATCTGTTTAAACTTGCATACACATAAACCATTATCTACTTATTCAAATCATGTAAATTGTTAGGCTGCCGGAACCGGGAACACTTCCCATAACACCTGATGTACTTGCTACATCATAAGAAGAATGGCGTCTACTCTAATATTAGTCTCTCTCTGTTTATTGTAGCAGTTATTGTGGCCAAAACAATCCTTGGGGGGGGGGATTCTTTTGGCCACAATGTAATTGACTTTATCAGTGTAAATAATTTTTACTTTGTTTATTTAGTTTTTCTCTTTTAGGGTTGCTGCACATTTTGTAAAGTCAAATTTAAGGCTTTTTAAGACCTGAAAAAATAAAAATTAATACTAGCATAGTAGCCTATACATTATGGCTGTTTCCAATCAAATGAAATCATTATCAACAAAATCCATCTTTGCAATACAGAGGTGACACAGAATGAGAAGTGGCATTAATATATTTACACAGCATTTACAATTTGTCTACATTTAATTCAATATTTAAATATGGATTTTTTTCTAATTTTAACTTTTTATTTAAAATGTAGGCCTACCTTAAATATGAAACTAAACTGCCAGTAGGTGGCAGCAAGTCACCGTCTTAATGAGTGAGTGAGTCATTCATTCAACCGATGTTTTCAAATGACTGATTCATTCAGGAACGAAGCTAGGATTCATTCGTTCTAAACGTGGATTCAGTCAGTAACAAAAACATTTCTGTTGCACGGGGGCTCTGTTCTGCTGTTCATAATTTTGAAATTTTCGTTGGCGAAATAAAGGGAAAAAACTATTAACAATACTGTCTAAAATGTACTCACATTGTTCATTTAACAATAAGTTGAAGGAACATTGCATTTGTGCTGATTTGGGGAAAACGGCACTCTTGCTCATGTGATATTGTGATACAACTACATCTTATAATATGATATAATGACAAAAACTCGTTGGGGCAAAAAATGCCCATGTATCTTGAATTTTGAGGGCATATAACTGCATGCATAGCTATATCAAACTGAATAAGACGAGTAAAGAAAACTCGGTAGGCTACTTATTAAAAGAATCACCCTTTATTTAAATATATGAACACAGAAAATCGCTGTTAACAGGTTAATATAACATTTCCCATTCCATGACTAGTAAAATGATCGCAATTTACTCTCTGTAAAATGCCGTAATCTGCAGGGTGATGGACACGGAGGTGGTAAAAAAAGGTTGGTGGTGTTGCCACCCTTCGCGCTGACTGTAGCTAGGCAAATCCTGCGGATTGGGCTGTCTAAGGAGCTGTTTTCTTGGAAGCCGAAAAAACTCCCATACTGTCGAGCTTTACTTTTTTCGGGTGTGGACAGAGCCTCTTACTCTCCCGCTTGGACGATATGGTTCTTCTTGGAATAGCTGCGCGCTGCATCTTCTTGTTTGACAGGTGTCAGCGTTAAGGTGCAATATGCCACCCGAGAGCTCAACCAGTTACTGGCGCTGGAGTATTTACATGTCATGATATCAGAAGCGTCCTATTCATTTTAAATATTGTGGTTATCGCCAATACCTGTATATTGTCACACACTAAATTAACACGATATCAATAGGCCTATTTCATACTTTGAATATCACGGTTATCATCAATAGCCTGCTGGTATATTGCGACACCCCTACTATCAGTTGTGACATAAATGACCATTTCCAATACGCTCTTTCAACAGATGTAATATTCTGATGGTTGTTGTTGGTGCTCATGACTTAAGGGACAGCAAGAGTTCAGATCACATCAGAGTGAAATCCTACATCCCTCATCCAGACTATAAATCCAATCCTAATCGACATGATGCTGACATCATGCTTTTGAAGGTAACATCCTGTAATATATTTAGTTTTTCAAAATAATATCCAGTCAGGAAACTGTAGCACAAACCACTATGTTTGAATTTCAATTGAAATTTCTTGTTTTAAAATTAATGAAGGGATTTAAATAATTTCTATGTAAATGGCCAAGTGCCTCTTTGAGCCTGTTTCTTACATTTATTAATTTATTGCTGTGGCATAAGCCTGAAAAATTATACACAGCAGAAAATAAAGAGGCAAATAAAAAAAACTGCACTTGGTCTTTTTGGCTTCTGTAATAACCTCAAAAACAACAGCATATTCCAACAAATTTCAGTCATATAAAAGATTGTTTATTAAAAATGGTTGTATTTTTTAATTATAGCTAGAGAAAACAGTCCAAATAAACAACAATGTTGGAGTGATACCATTACCAAATGAAGGAGAAGATGTCAAAGCTGAGACTGCCTGTAGTGTTGCCGGCTGGGGAAGACTGACTGATGGCTCNATTCTCGTCGCTTTATAATATTAAAGTTGAAGCACTGCTGTCACATGAACTGTTTTAAATATGTCAAACAACAATGTTGGAGTGATACCATTACCAAATGAAGGAGAAGATGTCAAAGCTGAGACTGCCTGTAGTGTTGCCGGCTGGGGAAGACTGACTGATGGCTCAAGGAGCAATCTTCTAATGGAGGCAAACGTGGCTATAATGAATAACAACGAATGTAGAAATAAATGGGGAGAATTATACTCAGTCTCAAAGATGATCTGTGCATATGGCCGTGGTGGATCCTGCTTTGTACGTTCAAAAGATGATTCACAGACTTTATGGTAATGTATGAACTGGTTTCACTACTGACGTGTTGATCTGTGTTTCTTAACAGGGGGATTCAGGAGGTCCTTTGGTTTGTGGAAACACTGCTGTTGGTGTCACATCTTTCGGTTCACGTCGTCAATGTAATTCACCTAAGCATCCTAATGTGTATACTAAGATTTCAGCATATATTCAATGGATCCGTACAGTAATTGGAAATGTATAGTGACTTCATGGAAACTAAAGAAGAAAATAAATTATATTCTTGAATTCTTCCAATAAAAGTATCACATGGCAAGCATCAATTATAGTCAAAGTGTTCTCATTGTCACAACCATATATCATTTAGACAACACCCTCACTTTCCAGTCATGCCTGTAGACTCATATATCATTGAATGGGAAAAACTGAAATACCCAAAACTGTTGGTCAAATTTACAGTATATCAGAGCAGGAATCAAAACAGTAATGATATCATAAACTCTAAACTTTGGAAAAACTTTTGTAAATGGATTTGAGTTATAAAATAAAGAGCTTTATAAAATCTACTTACAAAAGTTATTTAAATATTTGGCAAGTCTTAGATATCTAACTGACTGACTAATCACAGATAGTCAGTCAGTTTACAAAGAATTTAACAGAATGTACAAGAAATATAACACCTATCTTTTCCACTTCAGTGCAAAGTGAGACCTGCATGTAGCCGTGAAAGAGTATGAGCACTACTAAGGGGCTAAATCAGCCCACTTTACATAAAATGCATTTCAGACAGGACCACTTTGGCAAGTTACTTGAGTTTATTGAACACAATTATCTTTGGCGGTATGGTTCCTTATGGGGGTTCTCGCTCCAAAATTAATTGAACGTACAAGAGCTTAACATTACCCCCCGGAACCATCAGCTTGGAAATACATAGACAATTAAGACATTTAGTAATGTTTTTAAAGCGAATCATGGTAATCGTGTAGATATGGCAGTGGGTATCTATACTGTAGCTTGGTTATGAGGATGAGTGAGGTCCATACCAGCCGGGACTTGAAGCCTTAGTGATCTGAAACAATAGAAAGCGACAACAAGAAGGTGCACACAGTAATCTGCTCATGCTTATAATGAGGAGGGAGGGAGGGTTGCGAGCAGTTTGAGCATACTTACCGAGCAGTAATGCCACGTATATATGTCCCGTGTCTATAGGAAAATGGTAGTGATTGGAGCGATTTGACATCTGACAGCGTCAGCTGGTCGCAGCACTAGGTAACGTGGCCTTCCTGAACTAACGCTGCGCTCGATAAACACTGAGAACTTAAGCACTCCAGAGAAACCTTTCCAGAACAACATCATGATCATCTCTGCACTTTTGCTATACCCTCTTCTACCATATCACCATATCCCTACCAAAAAATAAGTAACATTTTTAAATATACTTTTCCCTGGTTTCACAGACAAGGCTTAAGCTAGTCCTAGACTAAAATGCATGTTTGAGCTGTTTTAACTGAATGTAACTCGCATCTTAAAATATGTCAGTGCCATTGTTTTGTCTCAAGATTTACACAAGTAATGTTTTTTTTTTCTAATGAAAGTTTATAAAAGCTACTTTAATGCCCTAATTAAGCTAAGGACTAATCCTGGCTTAGGCAAAGCCCTGTCTGTGAAACCGAGCCATTATGTATTAAATATAGGCCTACTAATATCAATGTGCTAGAAGTATACTTGTAAGTGTACTGTTTTCATTACTAATTCCCAGACAGCAACATAGTGTTGGCCCAGATCCGGCCCACATCTGGTACGTGTGGATTCTATGTTGCTGTCAGGATTGGAACAAAAATGGCCGACGTTTTAATGTATAAAAGTATGCTTTTATGTATACTTCAAGCGTAACAGTAGTAAACGTTGTGTACACAAGTAGTTTACTAAGTTTTTCATTTGTACTGCAACTAAAAGTAAACTTATACTGACAGTTTACTTACAAATATTTGTAGTACATTTAGTTTATGGAAGTACACTTTGAAGTATACTCTCAGTATACAGTAGTTTTATCTTGCTATATACTTGCAAGTTTTCTTTAAGTGAACATAGCATCACACTTATAGTTTACTATTTATATATTATTTTTACACTTTAATATGTTTCTATTTATATGTTTCTAAAATATCTTTAACTGTACTTTAACTCTTACCATTTTAAAAACATTTTATTCTAGCTTCATGCATCCTTTATTGTCAACACTTAAATGTGGATAGGTTTCATAAAAAAGCAACATTTTAAACAAAAAGCTGATAAAGTCGCATTATTGTCGAAGACTATGGCTGCATTCACACTGCAAGTCTTAATGCACAGATCCGAACTTATAACTCTATCCGATTTTTTGGCCAGTGTGTTTACATTCACTTTAGACGCGACTGGTCTCGGATATCTGTGTTTACATTAATTATTGTCATTGATAGCTTTGCATGCACATGGTAGACCCTCGGGTTTTGAATGGCCGTGCTATTAAAATTATTTATATATTTCACGTCAGGTGGTCATGAATACCTGCCAGAATGGATAAATGAACAGCTGTCAGTGTCATGGATGTTTTGCATCGCGAATTCTGACTGAACAAATATAGACTGGAAAATAAAGGTAATTTGTGTTTGTTATTTTATCTACAGTCACTAAATCTAGAATTCTGGTGCGCGCAATTTCCTTCAAGGAAAAAAAAGATAGACATATAAAGTTTCTACCTCAATAATTAAGCTGCAAATTTTTAGTGCGAGTGCATACAGACACATAATACAACATTTGGATTTGGAATTGGATATGCGTGTTTAGACGTAGGTCGAATGTCCAGATTAAAACCACATTTGGAAGTGGCTCAGATCGGATGTGAAAAAAATCCGATCTCGTGTGGATTTTTGTGTTTACACGTGTGCAACAAATTCCGATCTGTGTCAAAATCTGATTTTTTTGCCAGTGTAAACGCAGCCTATGTCCGGTCTGGATTAAAATGATGATCAAGTACTAAGGGGCAATTTTAAGTATATTTCTGAGAAGTACATAAAAAGTAGACTTGAGTTTTGTATTTTTAGTTTAAACGAAGTATACTAATAGCACACTTGAATAAACTTCTTTTGTGTAAGGGATGACAGACTTCTATTGCATTATGTCTTCTATGTTTACTATAAAAGTGCACATTTAATGCATTGTTAGCATTACACTCAATAACTTGATCTGAAGGAACATTTAGTGAAGTCCTTCTCATTTAATTTCTCTCTCAGCATCTGTTGAATGGTTAGTTCAGTGGTTCGGAGTGCCAAAGTCACGTGATTTCAGTAAACAAGGCTTCGTTATGTCATAAGTGTTTTGAAATTTCAGTGATTCAAAACAAAAGATTCGTAAAGCTTCTAAGCTTCATGAAGCAGTGTTTTGAAATCGCCCATCACTAGTTTATTTTGTTTTTTTGGTGCACAAAAAGTATTCTCGTCGCTTTATAATATTAAAGTTGAAGCACTGCAGTCACATGAACTGTTTTAAATATGTCTTTAGTAGCTTTCTGGGCATCTGAAAGTGTTAATTATCTTGCTGTCAACAGAGGCCTCACTGAGCCATCGGATTTTATCAAAAATATCTTAATTTGTGTTCCGAAGATGAATGAAGGTCTTACGGGTGTGGAACGACATGAGGGTGAGTAATAAATGACAGAATTTTTGGGTGAACCAACCCTTTAAAGTGGATATAGTGAAAGCAAGGCACAGAAGCCACACCTCATTCAAGACCCTACATGGTTTCTATAAAAAGAAATAAACACATATGCGGAGACTTCCTTGTATCTGAACAGTTTGTCATGACAGCTGCACAGTGCTTTACGGAGTACTTTTTTTTCAGTTCAATTTCCTGTTCATTGGTGTACAGTAACTACTTTCAAAATGACACATGATGGTACACAACCTAGTGGTTACACGACTTATAGGGAGTCTGCCAATTATAGTTTGAACCCAAAATGTATTTTTACTTAAATAATAATTTGATTGTAAATTATATTTACCATATTAACCAATAATATTGTGAATGCATATTGTTACAGGAAAGGCCTAAAATGAAAAACTCAGTTTTGAACAGTCCTTTTTTACCACAAAAACGGATGTTTTCTTTCTCATCTTGACAGAGGTGAGAACCTAACAGTTATGGCTAGAGCTCATGATCACGGTTATGGTTTTAGCCACATGGGTGCCAAGTTCTACCACATCCACCCTGGGTATGGGTCTGAAAGTTTGCTGAAGTGCAAAAAGTGTGAGCCAAATATAAAAAGAAACAAAGACATGATAAATCTATTAACAAAACAAAAATGAACTTGAACATAAACATGGATTTAACTTGACTTGACATGGACTCACCATACAGCAGTTACAAGGACAAAGCTAGACAAGATACAATAGAAACGTGAGGGTTATTTAGGGGCTGTTTATATGACACCATTTTCAATTAAATTATGGAAAACTTTTTTATATGTTTTGGGGGCCTGAAAATGCAGACCTTTGAAAACAGGTTTCAAGATGCAAGTTTTTGAAAACGATACTGTTATCATCTCTGTGTAAACCAGTGGTTCCCAACCTTTTGTCCATGAAGCCCCCCCCAAG
>RJVU01007007.1:470048-482619 GCA_003731715.1 Anabarilius grahami
TTTTATACTAGATAAGTAAAATGGCATAAGATATTTTTTATTGTTTTCTGGGAAAAAAAATCTAAATGATGTGAGTTTTTGCTTAAAACAAGCTAAATTATCTGCCAATTGGGTAAAAATATAATCTTGTTTCTGTTTGGGACAGTAACAAGAAACAAGATTTCAAGATTATAACAAGATTAATAATATTTCATAACAATAACATAAAGAACATTGCTAATGCTAAGTGATTACATAAATAGCCTACATGAATACCATCAATAGATAGATTCTACATAATTAACATGCACGCACACACACCTTACATCAGTTTGGTAATAGTTACAGATAAATATAAAAAGGGGGGAGAAAGAAAAAGATAACTGAAGGATGGCATTATGATGGGATAAAAGCCAATAGAAAGTTATACAAAAAAACAGAGCCAAAAAAAAAAACTGATGCCTTTTTTTTTTTTGAGTCCGTTTCATCCGATGCCTTTTTGTCTGAAGCCTTTTATTCTGAGGTAGTTTCGTCTGATTCCTAATTGTACGAGACCTGAGACCTGACACCTGACGTTTTTCCTGAGACCTGAAGCCTTTCAGTCTGAGGCGCGATGACGGTTTGTCCGATGACTGAAGCCTTTTAGTCTGAGGCATGACGCCTTTTCATTGTATGACTGAGGTTTGAGAATGTCCTAAAATGGACACCGTACCCCACCCCAATTTAATGTGTAGAATTGTCTTCCAATATTCTGAGCATCGCAACAGTGAGCTTGCTCTGCCCGGTACAGCATTTTCTGTACTTTTCTCTTTGCATCCGTCTTCAGGGTGTCCCATCTCTCGCCTCTGTTAATGTCCACACAAATTAAAACATTTTGGGAAATGATTGCAATGCATTTTGTGTGCAAGTCCGCAGTGACATGTTTAGGTTATTGGGGGCCCTAAGCAAATCTCCGGGAGGGGGCCCCAGTGAGCGTGTTTGGGGGTATTTATTATTATTTATTATAATAATATAATTTAGTACAATTTATTATAAGCAACACAAGACTTTAACAGCTAATGACATTTACAGCTGGAGAGACTGGACTGATTTTCTACTGTTTATCGTCAATCTCCATCTAACTCAGCCAGTAAGATCTACATTTAGCCTTAGATGTTATATGAATATGGTCCCTGGAGCGCAGGTTTTATCATCTGGCAATTTTCAATGCACATTTGCACAAGAGTGCAATTTGCAACTATTATTAACATTAGGCTATGTAAAGTTTAGGCTTGAAACCAGGGTTAGGTGCATCCACAATAGTGTTATTTACATATCTTTCCCCTCTGATTTTAGGGATAAGTTATGGGTAGGAATAGGTTTAGGAGTAGGAATAGGAATAGGCTTAAGAATAAATTTTCGGACAGGAATGTTGTTTCAGGATCATAAAAAATATTTCATTTTTGCCGCAGCTCTCACAGCTGGTGTGAACAAGCTTGAGTCTTTTGCGTCATAAAAATGTGATCGGTTTATGTGATCGGCTGTAACGAAGCGGGACTCCAGGTAGACTCTCAGGGATCCAAATGCAAGCTTTTATCATAAAAGAGCGTGGTCGTACAGGCAGGGTCAAACAGGTATAACAGGTATAACAAGGGACAGGCAGAATCGTGGTCAGGATACAGGCAGTAGATCGGGGCAGGCAGATATCACTCACAGGTCCAGGTAACAATAATCAGTCCAAAGGCAGGTGGCAGAGAATCGTAAACGGGTAACAGACAGGATCGGTAACAGACAGGCAGACAGGATAATGACGCTCGGAATTGCAACACAGGTTAACAAGACTCCGCAATGAGGTGGTGTGTGTGTGTGTGTGTGAGTCTTAAATAGTCCAGATAATGAGCTTCAGCTGTATGTGGCAATTGGTAATTGGTGTGGAATGTGTGCATGTGACTGGCAGGGAGGATTATGGGAATTGGAGTCCAGGAACTGAGAGACCACGTATAGAATCAAAGGAAGTAATTGACAACATTTTCAGATAAGTAGCTAATCATTTGGAGCATTCCTAGAAACTATACAAAAAGGTTTTTCGTATCCATGTTTGACCTCAAAGCGTATAACCCCCCCCTCAACTAGTAGAAAGAAAAAGAAAACATCCAAAAATAGGCCTACACTTTATTTATTTGCTTATATAGAAAAAATAGTTGCTATTTTTTGTTATTTTTGTGGGGTTCAGATTGGTCTTATCGGGCTGCGTTTTTAAGAGACATTAATTATTGACTGAACCCCTTCTGTTCTATTTGGGAGTTGCACGATGTTGTGATGGGAATTTGGTGATCACCCTTGTGTGAAATTGAAAGACTTGAGGGTATATTCCAAACACCCTAGCAGCATGGCAAACACCTTAGCAACCACACAGATATCAAGTCAATTATGTATATTAGTGCTTGTTTTTAGCATATTCAATTTGTTTTAATAAAAAACTTTAACACATTGAAGGCTGTTTAGTTAATAGTATTTTATTTTATGTAGTTTAGTATTTGTATGCCTTTTGTTGGTCAATTAAGATTAATTGAAATTTTGAGAACGATTTTTTCAATAGAAGACCAACATTTATTTGATATTGCATGCCCCCTAACGACATTTTACAGCATTACTACATGCAATCTTGTACAGCAGGGATGCCCAATCATTTTTCTGGAGACCTTCCTGCAGAGTTCAACTCCAGCCCTGCTCAGCTCAACACACCTATCTGTAATTAGGCTCATTTGAGACGAGCAAAATCTGCGCAGATCCGATCACCGGTGATCACCGCAAGATGCATGCCGGTTAGAAATGTGTCCGAAGGTTGGGCCGCCTTGCTCTGATGTCATGCTGACGTATGTCAAAAAACCCTGCGTTCCATTCGGAAGGGCTCATCCCTATGCCCTAATCCCTTCAAAGGATTTACCCTCCGGAGTGAGAGCTTCGAAGGGATGAAGGGTGTAGGGGTCAAAAAAACTATTTTTTTGGAACGCACTTCTGCGTCATCTTAACGAGACAATCAAGGAGGAGTACACTGTAAAAGAATATATGCCTCTCCAACATAAAAATTTCTAGTGACCCGTTGCACCTAAAATTTTTAGTTGGCCCAATTTAAGTTGTGGAAACCAACTTTTTTGTGTTGCGCTGACTACCCCTGCATGTAGACTGAACTTGAAATAGAATGTTGTGTCAATTCAATATTTTCTGTTGACTAAACATAGCTTGTTGGGCCAACAAGCAGACTCAAATTGAAATAAAATGTTGTATTAAATATTTAATGTTGGCCAATAAGTCTATTTTTCATTAATGTTGGTCAAAATAGTCTATTTTTCATTATTTCAAATAAATTATACACTATGCTTTGATAAAGAACTTTTTATTTATTTATTTATTTTTATCGGACTGAAATGTTATTTCACTCTTGCAAAAGGAGGCTTTGTGCAAAGTACTAGCTGCTAACACGAAAGCACACGTGCTTTGAATGCCAACTAACTGTTAGAACTAACCTTAGCTCTAAATTATCAGTCACTCTGTAATAGCAAAAGCGCAAGTTGTCAAGACTAGCTGTCTGTTACAGTCAATTATCATACATATCATAAGCCAAAATGCAAATGGAATTTGAAAATATTGACCATTAAAAATATTAAACGGGAACATGTCATGCTTAACCGTTAGGGTCAACGTTAAAATCACATGCCAGTTGGAAAGGAATGATAAGCTTTATGAGTTAAACGTGATTTTCCAGCACTGCTAATCACTGTAGGTACACTGCAAAAACTCCAGAGTTAAATTAACTCTCCTGGGAGTACATGTGAGACCACACTCCAGAGTGTTAAAGTGTTAAAATAAGAGTGTTAAAAGAACACTGAAAAGTGTTAAAGTTAATAAGATAATTAAGTGATTAATTGAGTAATGATTGACCATTATTGAAGACACCTGATGATAACAAGCAGAATCACCAAAGGAGAAAATCACAATTTTTAAGCCACCATCGTGAAGATGAGTGTTTGCTTTAGTTTGGCTCTTGACCATTGACTTTTTATTATTAGATCTTGTTTGAGCTGCAAATTAACACCCAAAGTGTTCATATGACTCCATCTTGTTGGTTGTTAAAAAAATAACACTGAAGCAGTGTTAAAGTAAATGAGATAATTGATTGATGATTGAGTGATGATTAACAATTAGTGGTGACACCTGATGTTAATAAACAGAATCACTGAAGAAATAACAAGAGAAAAAGAGAGAGACACAACAACTACAACTGACTTCCAGCCATTAAACATTATTACACTTATTATTAACCAGTTTGATTTGATTTCTGTCATACATCAACAAAAGTTCTTACTGAGAATTAACAGATGTTTAGATGTTAATGTTTTAATGAAAGTTTAGTTTGAAGTCACCGTGATGGTGAAAAGCATTTCCTTTAGTTGGGCTCTTGACTCTATTTATTAACATTAATTTATCTCTGGCTGCTCCAACTTTGTGATTATAAAGCACATTAGTTATGGTCAGAGAAATTATGATCTGGGCTGTGTTTCCCAATAGTGTTGAGAGCCAAAGTTAATCAATTTAGGTTTACAATGCTTTGGGAAGCACAGTCATGATGGTTGTGTTTTGATGCTGACATTGTCTTTGTGAAATGGCCAGATTCATTGGTGACATCCAGTACTGAGGGGTCATATAGATGTTATATTTCTTTCTAGTAAATCTGTAACCGCTTGAGATCCAGCAGAGCTTTTATAATCTGAAGATTTAAAAGAAATTATAATAATAACATACACACAGACATCAAGAATCAGCATATGACCCTCAACAATGGTGACAATCAAACAAAGTGCTTCATGTTGCAGTGCATGATGGGAGCCACCAATCAAAACTCATCCATGGCTCCCATCATGCATTGCTGCATGAATAAATTATGCAGCTGAATTGTCCTGTAATTTTCGTAGATTGTTCATGTTTGCTTTATTTTTCTGTTGTTTTGTTGTGACAGTAGCTTGTTTTGTGATGTTCAGAGTTGATCTGTTTGTCAGTATTTTGTATTTATTTATCGTCAACGTTCTTGAGAATCATATGCTGACTCTTGATGTCTGTGTGTGTTAAAACACAGAAGCTTCAGTTTATGATGTGTTATTCTTAATAAAAAAAAGTCATCTTGCTGTTGGATCTCAAGCTGTAAAATCACTTGACTACAATCATTAATACTAAAGCTACACATCAAGCACACGGTCAGAGATTTAGACTCTAATAGTCATCAGGCTATCACATGATGACAATATCATCATCAAATTATGTTGTGACTGGATCATATTTTCTCTGACATTACAAATGTGTTTTACAAACACAAAGTTGGAGCAGTCAGAGAAAAATTCATAATAAAAGTCAAGGGTCAAGAGCTCAACTAAAGCAAACACTCATCTTCACGATGGTGGCTTAAAAATTGTGATTTTCTCCTTTGGTGATTCTGCTTGTTATCATCAGGTGTCTTCAATAATGGTCAATCATCACTCAATTAATCACTTAATTATCTTATTAACTTTAACACTTTTCAGTGTTCTTTTAACACTCTTATTTTAACACTTTAACACTCTGGAGTGTGGTCTCACATGTACTCCCAGGAGAGTTAATTTAACTCTGGAGTTTTTGCAGTGTACTCACAATAAAGCTATTTCAAACTTTGTTGATAGACAATAGATATATTCTTAACCTAAATTTGCTCATTACCTCGCAGCACAAAGCACTCACCACTGCAATGTCTCGTGGTGGGGGAAATTCCAGGAGGCGCCTGGTAGAACTCCTTTGCGCATGCTCAGACGATTGACGCTGTTCCCTCTTGTATACATAATATTTTTTGTGCAACATTAAAAGTTCTGTCAACACAATTATTTATTTTCTCTTGATGAACATTTTGTAGTACAGTCATGGAAATCATGCAATCATTGACCAAACATATTTTTCTTTTTTGACACAACCATTATGTTGAGCCAACTTGTATTTCCTCATTCGTACAATTTTTTGCATCAGTAATTTTTTACAGTGTAGATTGTGCAAGCTGCACTCTTTGTTTTACGTTAGCTTATTTATTTTTGGTTTATCACACCATATTGAATACATATTTGAAACATTTGAATGGACTGATAAAGGGAGCTGTAAAGTATTTTTGTTTAAGTACAATGTCATTTTGACCATAATAATGTGACAAATTTAAATCGTATAAATATTACAGTAGTATAGAAAAATACTATACATACATTTATAGGTAAAATCGAACTCCTGACCTCCTGTACCCATTTTGTGACGTCAAAGAACTTCCCTGTGCAAAGGATCATGGGGGCCCGAAGTGTCCATCAGTTGTACCCTTCGAAATCCTTCATTCCGAAGGGCCCTTTGAAGTGGCCAGTTTTGAGCGCTTCGGTCTGGAACGACCCTTCAATATGGCGGCCATGATTATTTTCACTCCGAAGTGCCCTTCGGAGGGCGATATGTCCCGTTTGGAACGCACCGACTGTCTCACGACGGCGAGGCGTCCTTATCGGATTCTGCACCGACTGCGCTGATTAAAAAGCACGATGGGAAACGACTTGCTGACGACAGCTTAATTCAAACAACCGTGATGCATTGATCTCTTTTAAAATGTTTGATTTTAAAACTCTGATATCATGTTTTTATGTGAATAAATTATGTGTGAATATTCCTAAACTCTCTGACAGTGCGATCTCTCTATGGGTTATGTGATTGCAGTCATATTTTTTAAAAAGTATATAAAACATGTCTGTATTAAAGTCAAAATGATTGATAAACACGGCTTTTGAATAGAATAAAATAACAAGTACTTTGGGTGTCTTGTTCATCATATTTATTTTCATATAAAAGCAACAGAACTTTAATTACATCAAGTTTATCGGCAACGCAGCGCATTTGGCAAGCCGTTTTAACATTTAATCATTAAAACGTAGGCTACTATCTATTTTCATGCTAGTACTTATTTTTTAGATACTAGTGCTTATTCTAGGTAGGGGAGAACCGGGATGAAAGTGATTACAGCGATTTTTTTCAGAGCTCTGACTACATTTGCATTTCAAGTTATGACTTATGAATTTATGCATAAAAACAGCTGGATTGGAAACATGACTAGCTTCTGTCACATTATGTTGAGAATTTATATTATGCTAATTTAATTACATTTTCATATTGTTCAAACTGTTGAAAAAAATGTTTTATAAAATAAATTGACATTGCCAAAAAATATTCTAAACAATTCAAGTTTGTACTGTCGGGTTACTTTTGAAACATCCGATGAAACTGAAATTCTCAATTTAAAATAAAAATGTAATTTAATATTTTTTTGCAAAGATAAAGGACAAAATATGATTGGAGCTACATATCAACATGGTCATAGTCAGGTATGTTTAATAAAAACGTCTAACACAAAAAATCTAGCTTGTATTATTGTGTTACTTTTGACACACCTGACGGGTCGAAAGTAACAATGTGCAATTTATGTTCAAAGTGAAATTATACTGAAGCCGTTCTACATTTGTACAAAATTCCACCTGGTATTGATAGACCACACTTGTGAGTTATTGACCACAGCAAAAAATACATCACTGTCTGAAACATTATATTTTAAAATAAAATCTTTGTGAAAAATGGTACTTTCGTCCCTGATCTCCCCTACTAGTGCCTATTCTTTAGATACTAGTACCAATTAAAAAGACACTAGTATTTATTTATTAGATACTAGTTCTTATTTTTTAGATACTGGTACTCATTAGGCCACGACTGGGGGCAGTCGTGGCCTAATGGATAGAGAGTCGGACTTGTAACCCAAAGGTCATGGGTTCGAATCTCAGGTCCGGCAGGGATTGTCGGTGAGGGGAGTGAATGTCCAGCGCTCTCCCCACCCTCAATACCATGACTGAGGTGAGACCCTTGAGCAAGACACCGTACCCCTAACTGCTCCCCGGGCGCCGCAGCAATGGCTGCCCACTGCTCCGGGTGTGTGTTCACTGCTGTGTGTGTGCACTTGGATGGGTTAAATGCAGAGCACAAATTCCGAGTATGGGTCACCATACTTGGCCACGTCACTTCACTCACTCACTCACTCATTCATTAGATACTTGTACCTATTAAATAGACACTATTACTTATTCATTAGATACTAGTGCCTACATTTCAGGCTACGCAAGGTGTATCTCACACAAGCCTATTATCAAGTGCTCCTAGAGATCTTAATTAGCTGATTCAGGTGTGTTCAGGGTATCAGGGTTGGAGCTAAACTTTGCAGGTAGGTAGATCTCCAGGAACAGGGTTGGGCACCCCTGTTGTACAGCATTGTCACCTAAATGTTTTTGATGCGAACATAATTTAAAGCAGGGGTTCCCAAACACATTCCTGGAGCCTCCCCAACACTGCATGTTTTGCATGTCTCCTTTGTCTGGCACACCCATTTCATGTCTTGGAGTCTCTACTAATGAGCTGATGATCTGAATCAGATGTGTTTGATTAAGGAGACATGGAAAACTTGCAGCATTACACATAAAAGTAATAGAAAGCAAGGAGAGGTTGATCAAATATAAGATTTATTTCACCATAACTAATTTGTTTTACTGAATTAAAATTACGTGCCTGACCTGTTCAGGTACAGTCCAATCGTTGCAAAATCACCTTTGGGAAATCTTTCACCCGGACCAGGGGTTCCGAACCACATTCCTGGAGCCCCCCTTACACTGCATGTTTTCCATGTCTCCTTGATCAAACACACCTGATTCAGATCATCGGCTCATTAGTCGAGACTCGAAGACAGGGGTGTCCAACCCTGCTCCTGGAAAGCTACCATCCTGCAGATTTCAGATTTCATTTTATCGCCTAACAAAGATAAATGTGACCGCACCTTCACTCCTAAATGTGTAAGACTAATGCTGGACTGTCTGGACCAAGAATGGGCTACTCTTTGAGAATTGCAAAATTAGCATCCCCATTCGAGTCGATCACACTTCAGCAATGCCTTAATCTACATTTCCTTTCCTTCACCCCCTCTTCTCTCTACATGCGGAGATGACCTGAAATTCACCCAAAATCTATATGGTTTAATGTGAACAGTTATAATACAACATTATACATGTTTGGTATCATTTGAAATGTCTCAGTGCGACTGGTACAAAGGTCTCATTCCCACAGAAGTAAACCATTAAAGGTTTAAAGATTTGAGAGATATTTTGCTCTCTGTAATGGGTGTGTCCACCTTCACAGGGTCTTTCATGCAAATGGCCTTCTGTCCCTAAAAGGTGTAAACTACTCAGTCTAGGACCCTGATTAATGCAAACTCCCATTGTGAACTCATGTTTCCATTTGAAAGAAGTTTCTGTCTTAGTCTGAGTATTTAAAGAGATGTTGCAGGAGGCTCAGTGTGCGATCCAGTAATCAGATCCGCCCTCATTGCTGGGTGTCCACAGCTTTTTTCTAAATGTCAGGTATGCATCTTTTACTCTTTTTCGGAGCATTTGATGTTTTGTATCGATCATCTTTGAATTGATTATGTAATTGGCATGATACATTTACCTGACTAATAAATTGTTACATTTGGCTTTATTCTGACTTACTCTGAAATTATTGACTCTAGTAGATTATAAATCCATAATCACACAAATCTACTCTCAGGTTAGTAACAGACTGAAGTACAGTTTAGGTGGAGCAGTGGGGCACACCAACTGATACTTTAGAGCTCCGACTAACACATTGGCATTAGTTATGTATACTTAGACTGTGTAGGCTAGTAATGGTTCAGAACCATTTCCGTTCAGAACAACATAGGGTTGTCAGACCAATCTGAATAGGGTGAGCCTCAACCTCTGATTACTGTAATATTATTCTAACTAAGTGTACGGGGGAAACCACGGCATGATTATATAAAGTTACCATTAGAAAAGTTAGATTGGTCAGCTTGGTTCTATGGTAATGGTCATGACCTCTTTAATTCAGTGGGTTCAGATCTATGGGGGCTAAATAACGTACTTTTAGAAATAAGCAAGCATGGTGCGGCGTCTAAAAGTATAAGTCATCGCCTCTGTCTAATGACCAAGACCGACGTACCTCAGGGATGACGCATTTTTGTAGGCAAAATCCGGAAGCGAGTTAGCATTTTAGGACTTCCGGTTCCAACGCCGTCAAGTCTTTGGGTTTTTTGAATGGGTTTTTGCTAAATCGCCTGAAATAAGGTCAGTGGTTAACAAAGCCTCTAAATACTTTCACGTTTTGATCTATGACATAAAACACACCAGTTATAACCCGCTTGTGATTTTTAAAACTTTTACTGTGTCTTAAAATCGGCGGTTGCTAACAAATTGCTAAAAGGGACTACTTCCTTTGGCGGACACTTTAGACGTCATCATTAAAAACGGGACATTTGGACAGCATTTCTCATGATAAAGTGGATAAGTATTCATAACAGCACAGATCATAATCAGCGAGCATGTTTTTAAATAGAGTTGTTTTCTAAATAAAGTTTGAGGACTTTTGGTGGTGACGACGTTGATCCGCGACCATGGTGCGCTGTAGTCCGTTTATAGCCTACTGTTAGCCTTTTATATCTGACCACTTTATTTAGGCTTCAAAATCTATAAATGTTGTGTTAACTTGTAAAGATTATCTTGATAGACAAAACGTGTAAGTGTAATAAGCCTTTGTTAAACACAGAGCTTATTTTCTGCGATTTTCCAAAAGTCTATGGGAAAAATGCATAGGCTTTCGACCGAGGGAACCCGTGCGCCGCTAACTTCCGGGTTGGCCTACAAAAACGCGTCATCCCTGGGGCACTCTATACCCGGCCGGTGCGAGACTCAAAGCGTTATAAGAATCCGAATAAATGAGTACAATAAGAGTAAAGAGTTAAATAGAGTAATCAAATGTAAAGCTAAATTATTATACAAATGACCAATAATCAGTTGACATTCTAAACTAAATTCGAGGTCATAATAAAATGGAGTCAGATAAAAGTTTACTTGGAATTAAACTACTTTGCCACACTGAAAAGACAGAACGCCCAAGAAACCTTCCCCGTCCTGTGGGAAACCGCTGTTGGGCCGATTGGGCGGGCCTTACAAATGTTATGACATTACTATGTTTCCATAACTTTTAAAAGCTACTTATGTAATTCGCCATGAAGTGTCTTACCTCAGTGGGCCTATACAAACAATGACTGGTAGCAGGCTAACATTACTGTTTTTATTAGTGCTTGACACACATTTCATGATTTCAATACATAATGCTTGCAACTTAAATCTGATCTTGATTTAATATCGAATAATTTGGATAAATATCAGGGGCCAGTTGCACCAGCTGTGCGTAAGTAACAACGTAGCCTAGTTTTGACGTAAATGGGCACTAGGTTACAACTTAAGCACAACTAAATATTTTTGTATTGCACCCATAGACTGTAAAAAAAAAGGTTGCACCATTAAACTTAGTTGTAGCGTAACTATAAGTATACACTAAACGGAAGCCTCCTTTCAGGAGTAACGGTTGGAATAAAATAGCAGACTGACTGAACTGCATCAATACGCTCTAGTTTTACCTGACAGACTTCATTCTTTAGACATATATGATGCTGCTGACATTTACAATCGCTTACATTTTAAGAGAGAGAGAGAATTATGTGAAAAGATTACTTTGTTAGCCACTCTTCAACACGAACCCGTTCTAAACAGCGTGCTGCTGTGTGCATCAGTCCCATCACTCCGTGTTGTGCATAATCAATAAATGTAATTTCTTATGTTTTTTGTATCAGTATTTATTTATTAATCCTTATTAATTTTGTTTCAAATACATTATCTGAATGTTATTTACTTATAGAAACATAGTCATGATTAAGTAAGTAGTAGGCTATTGTAACTTATTTTTACCGTTAGCTACGTGAGGCAAAATAAGTCCGAATGAAGGATAAACTTAAATTCCCGGCATTTCTACAACTTCTGCTCACGTATTTGAAGGATCACTGAGGGTAAGCGTCATATTATGCGACTACGCATTACTTTACAGAGACCTACTAGCTACGTTCTACCTTAAGAACAAATGGTGCAACCTTTACGTTCCAATTTAAGAAAGAACTTACGAATGGCTAGTGCAACCCTGCAGGTCCATAGCTACATGTTAAATTTTCTTTTGTAAAAAATCTCCTAATGCTGTAAACATACAGGGAGCCCTGTCAGCTGGTAGGCCTATTGTGACGAGCAGGGCGGGCGAGAGCCGTGAGGGAACGGCGCGAGGCCGGTGACGCAAGTGTTAATGATCGTCACCTGTGAGGCGCACCGGCCTCGAGTCTCTCACGGAGGAGCTCCGGAGGCATAAAAGGAGGAGCGACGACCGTGAAGGACGAGAGAGGACCAGGCCTGGACTTTATTTTATGTTTTATTATGTTTGTGTGGCCGGCAGACGTCCGCGAGGGTCTGCCGGCATAACTTTCGTTTTGTTCTGTTGTTTATTTTATATTAAACTTATGTTGAATGTTCGCCGGTTCCCGCCTCCTTCTTCCCGTATTTACGAACTGTGTTACATTGGTGCCGAAACCCGGGAGGAAGGAGGGACATGCTGT
>RJVU01007007.1:482630-505494 GCA_003731715.1 Anabarilius grahami
ACAGCATGTCCCTCCTTCCTCCCGGGTTTCGGCACCAATGTAACACAGTTCGTAAATACGGGAAGAAGGAGGCGGGAACCGGCGAACATTCAACATAATAAAACATAAAATAAAGTCCAGGCCTGGTCCTCTCTCGTCCTTCACGGTCGTCGCTCCTCCTTTTATGCCTCCGGAGCTCCTCCGTGAGAGACTCGAGGCCGGCGCGCCTCCCAGGTGACGATCATTAACACTTGCGTCACCGGCCTCGCGCCGTTCCCTCACGGCTCTCGCCCGCCCTGCTCGTCACACCTATATTATTAAAGTTTAAAATGAACAACTCAAATGAATGTAATGCGCGTTTTATAATAATAACGTTATAATAGTTTATGAGTATGAGCAAAAATATAATAGTGAAAAGTATTTTATTTGTTTTTAAAGTAGATTATTTGTTTTGTATTTTAAAAAGTAGTTTATTTTATTTTGTTTTTTACTTCATCTGCCTTCTTCAGGGGGTTGTTGTACTAGATGAGACAGTAGGGGGTGGTGTGATGCAGTGATAAATAGTCTCTTATTGGCCTGTTTAACTGAACAATACATGAAACAAACAAAACAAACAAGCCCTGGAAATTGATAAAAGAACACATATTATACAGACACTTGATATCTTATCAGATGATTAGTTTATTGCATTTGATAGATTTAACTTTCAATAAAACATTTGCAATGGGCTTATAAAGGTTATTTTTATGCACATTTTCTTTTTGATCAGGTGGATGGAAGGATGTGTTGTGTATTTTGTAAGGAAGAGATGCCAGCATGATGCACTATGGGAAGAAGACTGGTGGAGGCAATGTTATGCTCTGGGCAATGTTACTTTGACATGTATTACTACCTAAAGATTGCTGCAGACCACATACACCCCTTCATAGCAATAGTGTTCCCTGATGGCAGTGGCCTCTTTCAGCAGCATAATGGACCATGCCATACTGCAAAAAGAAAAAGAAAAACCTTCAGGAATAGTTTGAAGAACATAAAGTGTTTAAGGGGTTGCCTTGGCCTCCAAATTCCCCAGATTTCAATCCAAGACCTCCATGCCCCACCTTATAACTTGTAGGAGTTAAAGGATCTGCTGCTAAAGAGAGGGACCAACACGATATTAGACAGGCTGTCTTAATGTTGTGTCTGATTAGTGTATATACCTGGACATGTTGATTTTTTTGTGTGTTTTTTTTGTGGTTCGTGAAAGCCAATTTTACCTATTTTACCACCTGTTTTTTTTTTTGTGTGTGTTTTTTTGTGTTTTTTTTAAAAGTTTATGAACTGTAAAACATTCAAAATGCATGCTTACATTCTTAATTCTTATCATCCAAACCATCTGTAGCTTCAGTGAAACCAAAAGGATTAACAAGAACAATACTTCTAATCGTGTTGATCATACTACAATATTAAAAAAGAAGTAACAGTCCGCTCAGTGACTCCACCCCCCTTTGAAGTATATTTATACCATGTTTAGCCAGTGAGAGCTCACTGATCGTCTTCATCATGACCATCATCATCTCTCTGCTCCTGTTGGCCTCTCTGCTGCCACACCTGACCTTCACTGGTGAGACTGATTATTTAACAGCATATTACGATGACTTTTACAAGTATTTAATTGGTATGTGCTGAATAAGTTGACTAACAGCACTATCTCTCTCTCTCAGCTCATGTGAATGTGGGTATAGTGAACGGCACAGAAGCCAAACGCCACTCCAGACCTTACATGGTTTCTCTTCAGGCATATGGGCACCATATCTGTGGTGGATTCCTCATTTCTGATCAGTTTGTCCTGACTGCTGCACATTGCTGGAAGGGGTAAAAGATTGTTTAGTGTGAACTGCAATGTTGAGTTAAAATTACTTTTGACTGATAATGGCTGAATTGCAACCTGCATATCAGTTGTGACATAAATGACCATTTCCAATACGCTCTTTCAACAGACGTAATATTCTGATGGTTGTTGTTGGTGCTCATGACTTAAGAGACAGCAAGAGTTCAGATCACATCAGAGTGAAGTCCTACATCCCTCATCCAGACTATAGTCCTACAAATAAACCTCATCATCATGATGCTGACATCATGCTTTTGAAGGTAACAACCTGTAATATATTTAGTTATTTAAATTTAGTTATTATATATTTATCATTTCTGTGTAAATGTCCAAGTGCACAGCATAAAATAAAGAGGCCTTTTCGGCTTCAGTAATAACCTCAAAAACAATAGTATAAACTAACAAACTTCAGTCATATAAAAGATTGTTTATTAATAAGGGTTGTATTTTTTAATTATAGCTAGAGAAAACAGTCAAACTAAACTACAAGGTTGGAGTGATACCATTACCAAATGAAGGAGAAGACGTCAAACCAGAGACTGCCTGTAGTGTTGCCGGCTGGGGAAGACTGACTGATGGCTCAGGGAGCAATCTTCTAATGGAGGCAAAAGTTTCCATTATAAATAACAACGAATGTAGAAATAGATGGGGAAATAGAAATAGATCATACCCAGTCTCACAGATGATCTGTGTATATGGACGTGGTGGAACCTGCCAAGTACGTTCAAAAGATGATTCACAGACTTTATGGTAATGTATGAACTGGTTTCACTACTGATGTGTTGATCTGTGTTTCTTAACAGGGGGATTCAGGAGGTCCTTTGGTTTGTGGAAACACTGCTGTTGGTATCACATCTTTCGGTTCAAGTCGTCAATGTAATTCACCTAAGCATCCTAATGTGTATACTAAGATTTCAGCATATATTGAGTGGATCAACGTAGTTACTAGAAATGTATAGTGACTTCATGGAAACTAAAGAAGGAAGAAATGTTATTCTTGAATTCTTCCATAAACATTCTTTCAACAAAAGTATCACATGGCAAGCATCAATTATAATCAAAGTGTTCTCATTGTCACAACCATATGTAATTTAGAGAACACCCTCACTTTCCAGTCATGCCTGTAGACTCATATCTCTTTAATGGGGAAAAACTGAAATACCCAAAACTGTTGGTCAAAATTACAGTAATAAAAAAATAAAAACCATTTCAAAACAGGAATTATATATATTGAGTTACAAAATAAAGAGCTTTGTAAAGATCTAACCACAGATAGTGAGTCAGTTTTACTAAGCTCTCAACTGACTTCTCACATCTAACAGAATTTATAACCAGACATGGATTACATCACACATGGGGTTTAAATTAAATATAATATTATATATATAATATTATATATGCACATATATGCACACCACTCGGTTTCTCTGTCAAACCGGAACCTCTTTATTTGTCCATTTATAGATAACTAGACACATATACACGTCATCAGTATGAGGGCACACCCATTACAAATGTTAACACCCCCACTTGCTTTCATACTGTGCAGTACTGTATACAATAACATAAAACATGAGGATTTACATGGCAAACATAACATTTTTGAGTTTGAGTTGTCACTGGTTTAGTCGACATCATCCACCATTTCTTCTGTGGGGCAATACTCAGTTGTCTCCTGGCCATCACTGAGTGCGGATCAAATAAAATGATACCTTATATCAACATGTTTACATCTTTGTCAGCACAGTGGGTTCTTTGACAAAGCTTTTTTCTTTTCTTTTTTCCTTCTTTTCTGTTTACTGCGCACACAGTGATCGACTAAATTCTGAACAAAATCATTCTCAGTAAGGTAGTCATATTACATTTTGTTCCAGTTTCTACCCGACTGTTTTAAACCATACAGTGACTTGTTCAGCTTGCCGACTAGTTTTTCTCCCATGTCTGACTTCACTTCAAATCCTTCTGGCTGTTCCATGTAAATCTCACAGTCAACTGGAGTAGTAAATAAGCAAGTTTAGAAAATATTTGCATGTAATAAAGAAATATTCATATTATGGTAAATTACTGTCGTGTTTATTTTATATAGTGATGAGCAAGGGGGCCCCCTGGTGGTTCGGAGGCCCTATGCAACTTGCGTAGTTTGCATATAGGGAGCATTGCCTCAGCGAACAATGTTTTCAGCATTCAAATGTGGTTACGGAAGCAATGTTTATATATAATAAATGAGGTCAACGGTGGTGCTGTAACAGCAGTCATCAACTGATATAAATTGCTTGGTCAGCAGGGGGCCCCCTAAACCTCTGGGGCCCTACGCATTTGAAAGTGAAGAAAGTGAAGTGACGTGGCCAAGTATGGTGACCCATACTCGGAATTTGTGCTCTGCATTTAACCCATCCAAGTGCACACACACAGCAGTGAACACACACCCGGAGCAGTGGGCAGCCATTGCGGTTGGGGGTACGGTGCCTTGCTCAAGGGTCTCACCTCAGTCGTGGTATTGAGGGTGGGGAGAGCGCTGGACATTCACTCCCCTCACCGACAATCCCTGCCGGACCTGAGACTCGAACCCATGACCTTTGGGTTACAAGTCCGACTCTCTATCCATTAGGCCACGACTGCCCCAATTTACACAATTTACATTCGTGTTTCCTAATTTTGTATGCATAACGTGACATTTCAAATGCTTAAAACATAAGGAATATGAGGAAATAAGGAAAGGTCTATGTCATCATTGTACAGATTATGCATATCTGTCGATGCAGCAGCTTTGTTCTCTCTCAAGCACACGTATAGTACTGTATTGTCTAAATCTCCCATTAACCGTGTAAGCGAAAAGTGCTTTACAATGCATAGCAATAGTCTCGCACCACAGCTTATTGGCATTTCCAACACTATCTCATGACCAATTCGTACGTATTTTACGAGGTGGTTAATTCGTACAATTTGTCTAAACCCCAGTGACGGGTAGGTTTAGGGCCGGGGTTTGGGGTAGGTCACTAGTATGAATTCATATGAATTTCTCAACTCATAATATACGTACGATTTAGCAAAAAACATATGAATTCATACAAGTGAGGTCTTATGAATTCATACGAATGCGTACGAATTGCCGTGAGATTGGGTTGGCATTTCCTGTACACCTGCTATGATCTGTTGATGTTTGTGTTGAAGAAGGCTCTGCCCTTTTCTCTTTGTTGGGGGGTTAAATCATGTATGTTACATGTGCAGCAGCATGTCTCACATGCTCACACCAATGTCTATGAATGTATTGGCAGTAGCAAGTCTCGGTACTTGCTCTACAGCAGCAACGTAGCAGATCTATTCCACCAAGACCAAATACATTAACATTGTCATATCTATTTCCATGCCAATCTCATTTATCATACCAATATCCCGAGAGCCTTTATTAACCTCCCAGAGTCGTGTGGAGCACATATTTATGATAGATGGATGTGGATGGAAGCACTTTCTTCAGCTCATATTAGTGACCCCCATTCACTGCCATTATAAAGCTTGGATGCTTCAGGATATTTATTAATATTTCTCAGATTGTTTTCATCAGAAAGAAAAGAGTACAGCTAAGACGGCTTGAGGGTAAGTAAAGCTTGGGCTAATTTCCATTTGGAATTTAACTAATCCTTTCAGTCTGTGCTCCCAAGCTTCAAATTTTTATGACAGTTTTTGTACATGGACATTTTTGTCCTCTATGGACCTAAGCGTAACTTTTTTTTAATTGACGCACAAGGGTTAAAGAGGCCAAGGCTCCTGCAAAAGGGTCTTCACTGGGTGTAACTACTTTTGAAATGACACACATACTTAGATAGTACTAAACCTAGTGGGTAAACGACTTCTAGGGAGTCTGCCAATTGTTCATTGTTTGAACCCAAAATGTATTTTTACTTAAACTAAAGCTAAAGTTGAGTTAATTGTTTGTAACTTTACAGTGTAAGCATCATAACAATGTATGTTAATACAATATGGCTGTCAATGCATATTGTTATAGGTCAGGCCTAAAACGCAAAACTCAGTTTTGCATGTTTTCTTCCTCATCTTGACAGTGGTGAGAACCTAACAGTTGTGGTTGGAGCTCATGATCACAATCATGCTCTAATGGACCACATCCACCCTGAAAGTCTGATAAATGACATCACGCTACGTTGGGTAAATGACTAAGCTAGGTTTTGCAGGACAAACTGCAATAAAACATTTGTAATGTTAGTGTATTGAACCCAAGTGCAGTTTATTTAACCAGAGTATGAACCAAATACAAAAAGAAACACAGACTTGACATGATAAAACTATGAACATAAAAATAAACTTGAACATAAACATGGACTTAACTTGACTTGACATGGATTCACCAAACAGCAGTTACAGGGACAAAGCTAGACAAGATACAGTTCTTCTTCTTCTTCTTTAGGGTTTAATGGCAGCTTGCATCCATTAGCGTTGCATGGCGGTTTATTTTCCTGAAATGTCCATTACATTCAATTCTCTTCATCAGTCCAGTCCTCGGTAAAAAACTGCAAATACTTCTTGTTCATTCTCACCAATTTCCAGTATTTCCTTCATTCCTGTCCCTGTTAGACCAACTTTTCCTAACTCTTCCATCATCTGGTCATGACTATTTCTTCTTTTCTATTCCCTCCCCTATTCTTCACAGCACCAACTTTATTTTTAATAGCATAAAAATGTCTCCCTTTAGTCTCCCTGTCCCACTGATATTGCCATTCTCTAATGGCTTCTTTCCATATTATACTCTTTCCTTCAGGTTTTGACAATTTAATATTTTTTAACAGCTTCAAAAGATACAATGGAAACATGAGGGTTATTTATTCAACAGGAATACTGACTATCAAGTGTTACGTCTGGAGACTTTATTTTATGTTAATTGTTCTTTGTGTTTTTGTGTGTGTTTTTGTTTTTTCCTACATGTCTGCGGCTACCATTCTGAGGGAGGTAATTGGGTTCACCTGTGATTGATTGGCTACCAATTTACCTCAGAGCCACTGATTGGCTCCAACCAAGAGAAAGCCAGCATATAAGGCCAGCACTGTTTCACAACAAGCTGAGAGGGAGAGGGTTGCAGATGGTTGTTTGCCTGCCAGTCACATGGACTTCTTTTCGCCTACCCCAGATAACTCTACTGCTTTTGGTCAATGATAAGTGCTAAACAATTGGTTCTGCTGTGAATGTAGCTGATGATTTATAGGCTTTTGTTTTCTTCAGAAGTTAATATTTTCTTTTAAGTAAACTTGTAGGGAGGGGGTGCCTTTTTTTTGTTTGAAATTGCTTTTCTCCTGGTTATATGCAGACAGGAAGATAGGGGAGTTCATTTGTACTTTACTTTTTTTTGGTTATGTATAGGTAAGTTATGATTATAATTGAGCTAGAAATGTTTTGTTTGTTATGTTGGCCTTTGCCCCCTCCTGAAGCTTGTTTTCCCTTTCATCCTTTTATTTCTGATTTAATAAATATTGTCTAAACTTCATTTGTTCTGGATGTGTGTTACTGGGGTGGGAGACAAGAGGTCCCTGTGCTCTCTCTCTCCAAAGTTTTGTTACTGCCATGCCGTTACCTCTAGACTGAAGGGGGCTGGCATGTAACACAAGAAACACCTGTGAACAATCAAGACGATCAACCAATCAGAACATGACACATAAGACAAGGGAAGCACAAGATATAAGGCTTGTTCGAGATAACCCTGGCGATGCGAGACTTATTGGCATATGACATCAAAGTAACGCAAGAGCGACTGGAGAGCATACGACTCATGCTTTTGAATCGCTCTCGCGGTACTTTGATGTCACTTTGTTCACATTGCACACAAATCCAATTTGGTTTCAAATATAGGACTGATTGTTTATTTTGCATGTGATGAAATACATTAATTCAGTGCTGTCAATATCTGGTATATCTGCATTGTTTGCCATAGTAATGACACAAGAGATATACAAATACTTGAAACCTGATCTGACTAAGATGTATTTTGGATTTAGATCAGAAAACCACATATGGATGTGGTTTGAATTGGGATTGTAAACAATTGTTTGTTTCAAAATACAAAAGAAAAAAAGTGATTTGAGATATGCCAAAAAGATTAATAAGTTTTGTCTGAACAAAGCCTTAGATCTGATCATAGAACTGGAGTAAAACTTCAGTCTCAAGCAGTCATTTAAGTACAACCCAAATTCCGGAAATGTTGGGACGTTTTTTAAATTTGAATAAAATGAAAACAAAAAGACTTTCAAATCACATGAGCCAATATTTTATTCACAATAGAACGTAAATAACATAAATGTTTATACTGAGAAATGTTAAAAATTTTATGCACAAAATGAACTCATTTCAAATTTGATGCCTGCTACAGGTCTCTAAATAGTTGTGACGGGGGCATGCTTACCATGGTGTAGCATTTCCTCTTCTTTTCAAAACAGTTTGAAGACGTCTGGGCATCAAGGTTATGAGTTTCTGGAGTTTTGGTGCTGGAATTTGGTCCCATTCTTGCCTTATATATGTTTCCAGGTGCTGAAGAGTTTGTGGTCGTCTTTCGTTTAATGATGCGCCAAATGTTCTCTATAGATGAAAGATCTGGACTGCAGGCAGGCCAATTCAGCACCCGGACTCTTCTACGACGAAGCCATGCTGTTGTAATAGCTGCAGTATGTTGGTTTGCATTGTTCTGCTGAAATACACAAGGCGTTCCCTGAAATAGACGTCGACTGGAGGGGAGCATATGTTGCTCTAAAACCTTTATATACCTTTCAGCATTCATAGTGCCTTCCAAAACATGCAAGCTGCCCATACATATGCACTTACGCACCCCCATACCATCAGAGATGCTGGCTTTTGAACTGAACGCTGATAACACACTGGAAGGTCTCCCTCCTCTTTAGTCTGGAGGACATGACGTCCGTGATTTCCAACAAGAATGTCAAATTTGGACTCGTCTGACCATAGAACACTTTTCCACTTTGAAACAGTCCATTTATAATGAGCCTTGGCCCACAGGACACGATGGCGCTTCTGGACCATGTTCACATATGGCTTCCTTTTTGCATGATAGAGCTTTAGTTGGCATCTGCAGATGGCATGGCGGATCGTGTTTACCGACAGTGGTTTCTGGAAGTATTCCTGGGCCCATTTAGTAATGTCATTGACACAATCATGCCGATGAGTGATGCAGTGTCGTCTGAGGGCCCGAAGACCATGGGCATCCAATAAAGGTCTTCGGCCTTGTCCCTTATGCACAGAGATTTCTCCAGTTTCTCTGAATCTTTTGATGATGTTATGCACTGTAGATGATGAGATTTGCAAAGCCTTTGCAGTTTGACATTGAGGAACACTGTGTTTAAAGTATTCCACAATCTTTTTACACACTCTTTCAAGATTGGAGAGCCTCTGCTCATCTTTACTTCTAAGAGACTCTGCCTCTCTAAGACATCCCTTTTATAGCTAATCATGTAACAGACCTGATATCAATTAACTTAATTAGTTGCTTAATTAGTAGCCCCCATGCCAACTTTTTTGAGACCTGTAGCAAGCATCAAATTTGAAATGAGCTCATTTAGTGGATAAAAGTGTAAAATCTCTCTGTTTAAACATTTGTTGTTATCTATGTTCTATTGTGAATAAAATATTGGCTCATGTGATTTTAAAGTCATTTTATTCAAATTTAAAAACATCCCAACATTTCCAGAATTCGGGTTGTAATTATACTTAAATTATAAAATACTAGCATACCTAGTAGTCTCATTATCCTATAAAGTAACTTGTCAATAAAAATAAAATGTGTCATCCAGTTTTCATTATGAAATTTCTCAGCATTAAGGATTGAATTTTTGCTGTAGCTATATGTAAAGGTCAAAAAGTGTAACAAAGTCAAGATACCAAATAAAGATAAGGACATCAAGGCCAGTGACAAATACAGTGTTGCAGGATGGGGGGAAAACACCAATAGTACAGCAAGTGCTAAACTTAATGGAGATGGAGGTCACAGTTATTGATAAAAAAGCATGTCAGAAGTACTGAGGGAAAACGTATTCCACCTCAAGGATGGTGTGCGCAGGTGGTCGTGGAGGATTTTGTCAGGTTAATATATTCTGGAAAAATCATAAATAGTGAAGCAGTTCAATTTTATTCACAGCCTGTAACTTTCTCCATTCTCAGGGTGATTCTGGAGGACCTTTTGTGTGCAACAAAGTTGCAGTTGGTGTCATTTCATTCAGTCAGGCAACAACCGTGTCCTACATTACTGAATGTCTACACCCAAATTTCCAAATTTCTGCCTTGGATAAAATGTATTTTTGGAGGCGTGAAGCAAGAACTTGATTAATAAACATTTTATTTCCTAACAACACATTCTGTTGATTGTATGTGGGGATTTTTGAAGATTATATTGTAATTTGACATTTTGATCAATTTGTCAGATATGACAAACACCAAACACTTTTCAGTGGAAAGATGGTTTCGATCCTTCTCAGCAGGCTTGGTTTCCTGTGGGGGGCCCACATCTCATTGCATGTGGTCAGAACCTTCTCCTCATCTGCCATTGGTCAAACAGCCAAACTTGTGCCATTGGCTGAACTGTTGCTATGTCAGGCTGGTCAGTATTTTCAAAGCAATTGAGCAATGTTTTGACAAACAGAGCCACAGTGTTCATACTTTTCAGGAAAATCAACTTAAATGTATTATTTATAGTATTAAAATTCCAAAGATGTTATTTACTCTCACTTTTTAGGAGGCTACTTTTTGAGTTTTGAGTTATTTTTGCCTCAAATTCTTTTNCCAACTGCTGGGTCAAAACAACCCAATCGCTGGGTTTGTCCATTTTCAACCCAACTTGGGTTGTTTTTAACCCAGCATTTTTTAGAGTGTATGTGGGGATTTTTGAAGATCATATTGTAATTTGACATCTTGATCAATTTGTCAGATATGACAAACACCAAACACTTTTCAGTGGAAAGATGGTTTCGATTCTTCTCAGCAGGCTTGGTTTCCTGTGGGGGGCCCACATCTCATTGCATGTGGTCAGAACCTTCTCCTCATCTGCCATTGGTCAAACAGCCAAACTTGTGCCATTGGCTGAACTGTTGCTATGTCAGACTGGTCAGTATTTTCAAAGCAATTGAGCAATGTTTTGACAAACAGAGCCACAGTGTTCATACTTTTCAGGAAAATCAACTTAAATGTATTATTTATAGTATTAAAATTCCAAAGATGTTATTTACTCTCACTTTTTAGGAGGCTACTTTTTGAGTTTTGAGTTATTTTTGCCTCAAATTCTTTTCTTTTTTTTCTCCATAGTTGTGGTTGTAGATTACATAATCAATGGGGGAAAAAACTTGAATGTGGAGGATTTCAAATATCTCCTAAATATGTGCTTACAGCTGCACACTGTGAAAGGTATAAGGTCTTACATTTTTGTACACAGATACCACAATTTTTAAAGAAGACCCAAACGTCAGTTTGTTGCAAACTCATATGATTTTCTTTCATTTGTGGATAGCTTTGTGTGATGAACAGACTGAAATTTAAGTAATTATCAATTGAAAATAATTCCTCCAGTGAGCTGGAGTTCATTGAGCAATTTGTGAATAAATTGTTCAGTCTGGTTTGTGAATCATACCAAGTGGCTCATTAAAAAAATGAAAGTTCACGGGGGTACCTCAGGGTTCAGTTCTTGGACCCCTCCTCTTCTCCATATACACTACATCACTGTGACCCATCATGGTTTTTCTGACACAGGTCTATTATTCATTTCAACCAGATGATCCTTCAGTAGCTACACGAATCTCAAGCTGTCTGGCAGACATCTTCGGCTGTGGACATCATGGTCGGTTTGAAATTTAGGAATAATCTTGCTGACCTTCAAAGACCACACTGCAATGACAGCTTTGTCATGCAGGTTTGTGCTACCATCCTCTAAATCAGTCGCGTATGTGAACAAATTTCACGAGAGGGGACTAAAAAAGGTCTTTTTATTAGCCAATGGCTTGTAAATTGCATGATTTCAGTCGCCTGTAATTGAGTTAGAGGCAAAAAATAAGTTTAGTGCAGATATCAGTGCCTGCTGAGCTTTACACACCGTTGCTGGGCTGAGAGCACCCTCTGTCGAGAGAAAGTGAGAGCACATGCGCAAAGAAAGAGCTCATTGACAGAACTGTCTTGATCAGACCAGTGCTGTTTTGTCATGAATGTTTATCATTTGCACGTTTTTAAGCCTTTCCAATTTAAACATTGAAGCGCAAGACACAAAAGATAACTCACACTTGCTGTGAAAGCCTCATCTGACAGCATGTGAGTACTGAATTAAGCACTCTTTCACGTCTTGCGCTTGAATGGACAATTTCACACAAAATTATGTCAAAATGCCTGTCTTGGCGATTATCCTATTAAACATTCGGTTATTTCTTAGGCGACTGTAAACAGTTGAGAATGTAAACGCGTGTGTAACAGTATATTGGATCCGTGCATTAGTCTTAAAGTGACAGCAGCCTAATATTCCTGCTGCTGTGTCATTAATGTTAATCAAACAACAGATTTGTTGCAAAAAAAATCACTCAATGCTCTTCACTGAACAACTTTTGTAACTTAAATAAGGACTAATCTGTTTAATAATTTATACAGTGAACACTATGCAGTGCTATTTTACATTTGATTACTATATTCAAATTCTGTACCTTATCTATATCTAACTACTGTTAGATCTACTTGAAATGCACTTGCATGTTTATTTAATTGGCTTTTCTTTTTTTTTTTCTTTTTTTTTTTTGCTTGTAGTTTGATTATTTGACCTTTTTTAATTACAGACTGTTTACTTGACTTTAATAGCATTAGAAATTTATATTATTTTTATGTAGATTTTTTCATTTGCAATCTGGTGAGTAAAATAAAAATTGTACTACCCATTGGCGACTCAAGCTTCAGTGTGTTCACAGAGGGCTGACTACACAACATCAGGAAGATCAGGCCTGTGGTTCAGGTCAGGAGTTCCTTTGGTTTTTTGGAGACACTGCAGTTGGTGTCACATCATTTTGTGACACTGAACTATCTAACATGTACCCTAAAATTTCAACATATCTTCCATGGATCCACCAAATAATTAGAAATGTTAAGTAACCTCATGAAAAATAAAAAGGTAATTGTTTTTCTTGAACTATTCCATTTATCTTTAGTAATACTGCATCAACCAGTCGATGTGTCCTCATTGTCACAACCATTTCTAATTATAATATTATAACATGGAGGCACATGTCCAAAGACATTTTACATCAGCTCACATGGTGGCATCTGAACAACTGCCTAAATTTACAGTATGCAAGTATGGCTCATATCTACTTGAATGGGGAAAAATCTTAAAAACTGGTAAAGAATTTTTCAGACTGGTGAAAAATAAAATAAATAATGAGTAGTTCATTGTTGCATTGTCGAGACGTGAATCAATGTGAAACGACTGAATGTGCAATAAACACTAACAATCAACTGCTGCAGTTACATAAACTCACCACCAGAGGCCAGTCTTGGTACTTCCTCACATGCTTAAGTTAGTTGTCAGTTGCCTCTCTGTTGTTTAATGGCATACACACAGCATCATAAAGGCCTCAAATACAGGCTTTTTCGCTGTGTATAAAAAATAGAATATGCTTCAAATTACTTTTTAAATTTGCACAGCAGCAATCGTTCTCCCCTCCGCCATGTTAAAGTTTATGGCCCGCCCAACTTGGGACCTTGGGTATCAAAATTATCCCCGAGCTTCCCAATGGAACTTGAGATGTCCAATTCATGTCCAATTTTTAACTAGGAAAATATTCAGTAGGGCTTAAAACAGAGGAGCGTCTGCTCGGATGATCTGGCATCCAGGCTGTCTTTCTCAGTTTTGTTTCTGTGCGCTTTTGGAACTTTGGAACTTTTTCCCCTTTTTATCTCGTGTCGTGCCTTTCACAAAACAGAAATAATTACAGTATGATAATTTATTTGATACAACTTTTGGCTTTCATGGAAAATGGCACAATTGTTGACATACTGAATTATATGAAAGGATTATTGTGATAAATCAAAATTAAGACATGAAAAGTCGAAATTATGACATAAGTCAAAATGACAGTCATAATTATGACAGACTCAGTCAAAATTTTGAAAAATCAGTTATGAGATAAAAAGTAAAAGTTATGGCATGCTAAGTCATAATTATATGACATTGTTATTGTATGCCATAATTAAATCATAGTTATGAGAAATCAAAATTGACATACTTTTCATAATAATTTCGTTTTTTAATCTCATAAATATAACTCAGTTTGTCATAATTTCGACTTCATGATTTACAAAAGCATGATTTTTTTTCTTATATCTTTTTAACGCAAGGCACTACAGGCATCAGTCAATTTTGAGGTTTTGGGCTATTTGGCTTTTTAAAAAATAATTCAAACTAGTGGAAAGAAAACGTCCAAAATACACTTTTAAGTGTTGCTTTTATTGCATAAAAAAAGCATCAAATTCTAATCAAAGTTGCTATTTTTGTGGGGTTCAGATTGGTCTTATCGGGCTGCGTTTTTAAGAGACATGAATTATTGACTGGACCCCTTCTGTTCTATTTGGGACTTGCAGGACGTTGTGATGGGAATTTGCTGATCACCCTTGTGTGAAATTGCGAGACATGAGGGTAGATATTCCAAACACCCTAGCAACATGGCGAAACACCTTAGCAACCACACAGAAACACCCTAGAACTGTGGCTAGAATTGTTATTTGATGTTAATGAAATGTCTGTGAAATGATTAAATGTTTTTCACAGAATTGATGTGTAGCCAGAATGCTCAATGTATTCAGACCATTGAGAAAATGTTTTTCACACGAGAAAAGTTGTCCAATGTTTGTATTGAGTTCAGGTGAATATACAGTACATTAAACAGTACAATAGTTAAAGACTGTCACAATATTTCAGTAGAAACAGACCATATATTTGCACTTATAATGCAAAATTGTATTCATTTAAACAAAAGAGGAATAATTATGATTATTATACATATTTATTATAATCTTGTGCACCAGTTCATTGCAGGTTACCGATTCTAACACTTGCAGTTTATTAGGTTGCTAAATAAACTTTGTTGTTAATATTACATCAATAATATGAGATACAATATGTTTTTGTGCTTAAAAGTTGTGCTTGTAAAGGGTCTGTTCACACCAAGTTTAAAGTGACTAAAATACACGAAAGTATAAAATATTTGCAAACCATTTTTTTTTGCACCAAAACTGTTTTGTCCGTAAAGTTTGGATACCTGAATAAACGGCATTTGATCAATTTAAATCAATCAATCTTGTGTCCGTATATACAAAACTAAAAGGTTAATCTTGCCGACTTGGTGTGAATAGGCCAGAAATCTACGGGACATAACATCAAAAATACACATAAAAAGCCATTCATATGACAATATCATGACTATATGCCTGACATTTAACAGTAAAAAGAATAACTTAGTTTCAAAGAATGGCAGTTAAACTCATGTGCTGTATACAATTAAAGTGAGAAGTGCAATAAGTTAATAGTGGTTAGCTTCAGCTTAGTTTGGTGCACTGGTCATACGGTTTTGTGTCTGTGATAACAGTCCGTTATGAGTTCTTTAAGCTGAAGTGTGTATTTTTTATTCATTAAAATCATCTATCCTGGTTTAATGTGCAGATAAACTGCTAGTAAACCATTCGTAGTTTTACCAAACGTTGGCTATGTTCGGAATAGCATACTACTAGTATTGTTTCTGTACTGTATAGTATTTATGCTGTGCATAGTATGTATAATTGCCCAGGTGTAAATGTGCAGTATATATCCCATAATGCAAAAAAACTAAAAGCTATGATTTTTAACAAAATTTTTTTGGCTTATTATTTATTGTTGCATAATGTGTACCGTTTTAACATACTTAAAAAAAAAAAAATAGTGGGCAGTATTCAAAGTATAGTACTGAGTCGAAACTGAAATTTTAAAAACATGATGCTTTGAGTGCTGTTGAGTGGATTCGTAAACCTCTGATTGGCCATTGTGTTCACACGCTCAACATATATGTCCATTATTGGCTACAATGATCAACATACGGGAGTGTTTGAAAGCACGCAGAAGTGTTTGAATTTGAAAGCAGGAGCTCCCGTGTGTATCTGCTCCGTGAAGAGCGTCGTTGATGTCTGTTTACGACATGTTTTTGAAGCGTTGATCATTGTAGCCAATCACAGACATATCTGATGAGCGCGTTGAACACAGTGGCCAATCAGAGGTGTTTACGAATCCGCTCAACAGCGCTCAAAGCGTCACATTTTTAACATTTCAGTACCGACTCTGTACTTTTGACAACACTTGTTTGCAGTATGCAGTGTGCTAGTATACCATTCCGAAGGCTCTTTCAAAACATCGCTGTTTGTTTGAGTGGTCCAACCAATGGCGCGAGTTTGGGGTGGAGCTACAATGGAAGAAGGGGTGTGTTTTTGAAACCTGTTTGGAAACAGTCATTATTTTTGCGATTTTGTGCCTCTAGTGGTGTATAAATTACACACAGCAGCTTTAAATACATGGCAAAGTATCGCTAAACCGTTCCCAATTTTCTTGCTGGTAATTCGTCAATAGATCAATCCACACAGGAAAATGAAAAACTTACGAAACACATAAAACGGTATTAATAATAACACATTGAAATATTTCTCATCTTCATAAATCAAATTCCATCAATGCAGCATACCTTAGCCTTCATACGGGCGGATACGTTCAAGGGAATGTACAAGAGATTCAAATGTATATACGCTGTGTAGAAAAATAGCGAATAATCTGGTTGAAAGCGATCTGTGCATAGCCTGCTCACAGGCTGAGGGGTTGAGGGGGAGTTCAGAAGGTTTGGTCATCGTTGCAAGAATCTGTCCAGTGACCGAACGCCTCGCAGATGTCGCAGTACGGTCGTTCGCCGCTGCGGGTGCCGTGGTAGGAGGTGTGCGGAGGCGAGTCTGGGGATTGTGTTTGTGTGGGACAGTCCTCCGTGTCGTGCAGGTCGAAGCAGTCGCAGATGTCGCAGAAAACTCGTGGTGGGGCTTTCTTCTTCTTTTTGACCTCACCAAGACTTGAGAGAAAGAGCATAAACAATAATAAAATTGTATTATAACAAACCCTTTTCGAAGAATAACAATAATAGTAACAAAGACACTAGCAGTGCATTTTAAGTTAAGTATGTACATGACCACGTGCCAGGGTTATTACTAGGGGTGAGAATAAAATGTGATGAGATTTCTCATCAAGGTGAAAAGCTGTCTCACAATATTGCCATGATGAAGTCTGGATACTTTAGATCGAAATTTGTTGCCCATTTTTAATGGGAAAGTGCCCAAGCATCATCAGTCGCAAACACTGCCCGGCAACATTGCTCAAAAAGTTGCCCCATGTATCATTACCTTGAGGGTGAAATTAGGATAGAATATGCCACTGCTACATTTACATTACACCTCCACTGTCATTTTGCTTTTTATAGGAATAAAAACCATTTAATTCCGTTGGATAACAGTCGCTTCAATCCCATCCAGCTCATCCAACACGAGCTGCAGAGTCGTACGTCGTGCAGCAAGAGTTCACTGATCACGTGACGAGAGTAACTGACAAGATGACTGACAAGACCATGGCGGAGGATTCGCTGCACAACAGAGCCAATATGTTGGCAAAGCATTTGTATCTACAGTTTCTGGCTTCTATCTAACATGCCAGACAGAAAAATGTGGCAGGTGAAGATTTCGAACCCCAATTGGACTCACCTGTCATTGTTATCATTTCCGTTGAACTCGGTCAATGCCAATTTCTTCAGCTTCACCTTTAGTTCTTCATTCTTCATCTGGAGGTCCACAATCACTGAGTTCAGGAAGTTGATCTGATCCATGCAGGAGAACATGATAGATTTTAGACATTTTACACATATGACATCCTAAAACCATTAACAAATAGAGAACAGAGAAGTTTTACCTGTCCCTCAGCAAACTCTTTCTCTTCTCTCAGTTGGTCCAAAGCAGCATCACCCACTGTACAGGAGAGACAAACAAACAGAACTCAGTTCAGTGAGAAGAACAGTGACGAGAGTTAGTGAATGTCAGAATTGCATATTAGTAGTCAAGAAGCATTTGCTCATTTAAGTTGAATTAGTATGTCATAATTTTGTCTTCATTATGATTTACAAAAGCATGATTTTTTTTCTTATGTGGTGGAAATGGACTCCTATAAAACTAAGCCAACTGTTTGTAATCTTGTTTTCCATTTAAAAAACATTCTTTAAAAATTATTGGCCAGATTTACTAAACAAGGCAAATTAGCATGAAAGCGCAATTGCTCAAATGTGCAAGTTTTGCGCGTGCAGCAACAATTGCAGCCATGTCGCAAAATGAGTTAAGACATGATTTTCTGGGCGTTAAATAATGGCGCAAATACCAGTAAATTGACGAGCGCAAATATTCGTAAATCGCGTTGCGTGATTTATTTAAATACTCTCCTCCCATAAATTTTGCGTCTGAAAGAAAACTCCTACAAATGCATATGCAATAAGGTCAGCCACAAAAACAACTCAGTCCACACCTCTTCAGTGCTAATTTTGCACTGCGTGTCTTTAGTAAATCCTGACAGTAGTTTTTTAACACCAAAAGAGGGTTTGCGCTGGTCAAGCTGTTAGTAAATCTGGCCCTATAAAGTGACATGTATTTTGGTCACAAACATTTGATTTGGATTCATTTTTCATACTGGAAAAGAAATGAAAATAGTATGAGTAATATGGTATGTATTACTTAGGCCCCGTTTACACTAGTGCGTTTTTGTTTTAAAACGCATAACTTTTGCTACGGTTACAGCTGTCTGTAAAACGCCATTTTAAAATGAAAACGCACTAATGTAAATGGACCTTATACTATTTTCATTTCCATTTCCAGAGATTTTTAATAAATCTTTAACTCGTTATTTGATCATACTACCATAAATTAAGATATATTTACACATAATTGGATTAAAAATAACTGGATGGTATTTCCAGAATTAAACATGCAACATGATGAGGTCAAGTGACAACAATTTAGAATTCTGCATCATTTTGCATGCATACTATTAAATAATAAATACAAAAGTTCAAAAGTTTGGGGTCAGTATGTTTTTTTGTTTTTTTTAAAGAAATTAATACTTTTATTCAGCAAGGATGTATAAAATTTCCCGAAGAAATATTCCCGAAAATAAATGTATTGTATTAAATATGAAGCTGCACAACTGTTTTCAACATTGATATGAATTAGAAATGTTTCCTGAGCAGCAAATCTGCATATTAGAATAATTTCTGAAGGATCATGTGACACTGAAGACTGGAGGAATGATGCTGAAAATTCACAGGAATTATTTACATTTTAAAAAATATTTACATAGAAAACAGTTATTTTTAAATTGAATATATATTTTATAATATTACAGGTTTTACTGTATTTTTGATCAAATAAATGCAGCCTTGGTGAGGATAAGAGACTTCTCTAAAAAATTAATCTTAAATTAAAACGACTTTTGAATGGTACTGTAAATAAATAGCTAGCAGTATACAGTTTATTGCACAGTATACAGTACGCTGTCATTCCATTCCAAATATAAATACGCTGACGGACCTGAGGTGACTTCCTCTCCGTTCCCCGCATGCCGGCCCTCCAGCTTTTGCTCCAAGCTGTTCACTCGGCTCTGCAGCTGGGCTTTGTCCCTCTCTAGAGACGTCACGGCCGACTGGAGCGTCTTGGCCATGGCATTTTCCCCACGCAGCACTGCAATCTGCGATAACAAAAACCATATTTAGATCACAAATAATTTTTTTCCTATTATGTGACAATATTAAGTGTCAAAGTTTTATATAAAAAGAAAAAAATGGGAAGAACTGCTGTAGGCAATACTGTTTTAATATGACATTTCTCTACTAAAAGCATTCTTTTTACATACAGTAAGTTCACAGTGCATAAAACATTCTTGATCCAGATGTTTAGTTAGACTTATAAAACCCAAGAATCAAAGCTCTTACCTCATTTCGTAGTGTCTCTAGCTCTTTGTCTTTATCGGACATCAATGCATTGGAATTCTCCCTGTGAGAACAGACAAGAGCTTTCTATAACTGGAGCCCATTGTTGGATTTACAGTCATGTTACAAAAGCCATATGCACTCTGAGAACATGCACAACGATCTCCCAATGGAGCCTGAAGATTAAAAGCTTACAGGAAAAACAGAAAAAAAATAAACAGACATCCAGTGGGACAGCGCAGTATTTTTAGGGTGGAGGAAAACAATAGATCTGAAGCCAAACGCTTGCACTAAGTACCATTATTTGAGCTGTTCAATCATGGAAACAGATCATCTCTCTAGATGTAATCTTGGTATATCATACAACTCTGATCTCTAAAGAACATGTACTGACAAGCTTTTTTTTGCAAGCCTTCATTTCCCGGGAGATAAAATGACATTTAAAGCCTCCAGAGTGTGTGTGATCTCAAATCCAGCTCTCATTTGAACAATTACTGAGACAGAGCTCCATTAGACACCATCAAACGCATCTGTGATATGCTGTTTATAGCCACAGATAATAAATTTGTTTTTTTTTTATGCTTATGAAGAAAATTAATGGGAAAAATACTTGCATCGCACTCAAGAGACGAATGAATAGAAGTACATTAACAAAAATACAAGCATAACATTTCCAAATTGTCTTTCCCCATAGACTTTTAGTGTAAATGCACTGTGTTTTTGCTTACTGAGAGACAAATATATATTGTTTTTTGTGGTTATAAACAGCAGGCTTCACCCGGAACTGTCTTTAAACGTTTTGATTTGATTGAATGAATCGACTTAATACTGAGTCAGTGACGTGCTTACCTCTCTGTAATCTCCAGCTGGCTAGTCAGAGCTTCGTCATCAAGCTGCCAAAAAAACAAACATGATACATGATAAATCATTCCCTCAAACCAACTGAGAATGTCACAGAGCAAAGCATTTCAGGAAACGTCTAAGACGACTCAGACAGATAAACACCTTCTGCTGCGTGTAGACGTCCAACTCCTGAGCCAACATCCCTTTCTCGTCCTGGAGCGACACCTGCCACTGAGACTTCTGATTGGCTGATAGTTTTAGCTCCTCACTACAGAGCGATAAAGAGGGAGGTAATGCTTATAATACCATATAGGACTAGCATTTTACCATTCTAGTGTTTTGCAGGATGTGAATTTTCTGTGTGCATTCAACACCTGGATGACCAAACAAAACTGTTCAAAAGTTTAGGGTCTGTACAAAAAAGAAAGAAATGAAATTAATACTTTTATTCAAATCAGCTTATTACAATGATTTCTGAAGGATCATGTGACTGAAGCATGGAAGCTTGTTTCTGCCATGAAATAAAAACTAAAAAAGGTAATTGTGACTTTTTATCTCACAATTCTGACTTTTTTCTCAGAATTGCGCAATATAAACTCACAATTGCAAATTTTAAAGTCAGAATTGTGTGATAAAAAGTCAGAATTGTGAATTATAAAGTCAGAATTGCGAGTTACAAAGTCAGAATTGCGAGATATGAGTTATAAAGTCAGAATTGAGAGATATAAAGTCAGAATTGCGAGATATAAAGTCAGAATTGCATGATATAAAGTCAGAATTGCGAGTTATGAGTTATAAAGTCAGAATTGCAAGTTACAAAATCAGAGTTGCATGATGTAAAGTCAGAATTGCATGATATAAAGTCAGAATTGCATGATATAAAGTCAGAATTGCAAGATATAGTCAGAATTACATGATGTAAAGTCAGAATTGCAAGCTATAAAGTCAGAATTGCGAGATATAAAGTCAGAATTGCAAGCTATAAAGTCAGAATTGCGAGATATAATGTCAGAATTGCGAGATATAAAGTCAGAATTGCGAGTTACAAAGTCAGAATTGCGAGATATGAGTTATAAAGTCAGAATTGTGTGATATAAAGTCAGAATTGCATGATATAAAGTCAGAATTGCAAGCTATAAAGTCAGAATTGCGAGATATAATGTCAGAATTGCGAGATATAAAGTCAGAATTGCGAGATATAAAGTCAGAATTGCGAGCTATAAAGTCAGAATTGCGAGATGTAAAGTCAGAATTGCATGATGTAAAGTCAGAATTGCGAGATATAAAGTCAGAATTGCGAGATATAAAGTCAGAATTGCAAGCTATAAAGTCAGAATTGCGAGATGGAAAGTCAGAATTGCGAGATGGAAAGTCAGAATTGTGAGATATAAAGTCAGAATTGCGAGATGTAAAGTCAGAATTGTGAGATATAAAGTCAGAATTGCGAGATATAAAGTCAGAATTGCATGATGTAAAGTCAAGATATAAAGTCAGAATTGCGAGATATAAAGTCAGAATTGCATGATGTAAAGTCAGAATTGCGAGATATAAAGTCAGAATTGCGTGATATTAAGTCAGAATTGCGTGATATAAAGTCAGAATTGCGAGATATAAAGTCAGAACTGCGAGATATAAAGTCAGAATTGCAAGCTATAAAGTAGAGATGTTCCGATACCCCTTTTCCATTCCCGATACCGATTCCGATACCTGAGCTCAGGGTATCGGCCGATACAGAGTACCGATCCGATACCTGGGTGTGTATCTGTATATATATATACTACTAGCCCTGTATGAATTGATAGAATGATTTATGGTGTGCTTCAGACTTATCCCTTAATAAAACAAGAACAAATACATACAGTGAACTAGAGTATTTTTATTATCTGACATACATTTGTCAGTTATATTATTTATTTATTTTAAGTAAAAAAGAACTTCAAATGCAGCCACAAATCTAACATTGTAAACTGAAAAAGGTATATTAGTTTTACAATATAACTATAAAAACAGTACAACAAATAAATCTAGGAATATAATTATATAAGAAAATAATCTCTTTAAAACTTGAAGTCCAGAAACAATTTTGTTAAATAAAAATCTCACGTTTTCGACGACTGACAGC
>RJVU01007007.1:506781-529443 GCA_003731715.1 Anabarilius grahami
TAAAGTCAGAATTGCGAGATATAAAGTCAGAATTGCGAGATATAAAGTCAGAATTGCGAGTTATAAAGTCAGAATTGCGAGTTATAAAGTCAGAATTGCAAGCTATAAAGTCAGAATTGCATGATGTAAAGTCAGAATTGCGTGATATAAAGTCAGAATTGTGTGATATAAAGTCAGAATTTCGAGTTATAAAGTCAGAATTGCGTGATATAGTCAGAATTGCATGTTATAAAGTCAGAATTGCGTGATATAGTCAGAATTGCATGTTATAAAGTCAGAATAGTGAGATATAAAGTCAGAATTGTGTGATATAAAGTCAGAATTGTGAGATATAAAGTCAGAATTGTGAGATATAAAGTCAGAATTGTGAGATATAAAGTCAGAATTGTGAGATATAAACTCGCAATTGCGTGTTAAAATATCCAATTTTGAGGGAAAAAAGAATGACATTTTTTCTTAGAATTGTGACTTTATATCTCACAGTCCTGACTTTATATCACGCAATTCTGACTTTATAACTCGCAAATTCTGACTTTAAATCACACAATTGCGAGTTTAAATCTTGCAATTGTGAGAAATAAAGTCAGAATTGTGAGATAAAAAGTCGCAATTTCCCTTTTTCTTTAATTTAGTGGCGGAAACAAGCTTCCATACTGAAAACTGGAATAATGATGCTGAAAATTCAGCTTTGCATCACAGGAAAAAATTACATTTTAAAATATTCAAATAGAAAATAGTTATTTTCAATTGTAACAATAAGATTTTACAATATTTCTGTTTTTCCTGTATTTTTAATCAATTAAATGTCAATTAAAATCTTACCAACTCCAAACTTTTGAACAGTAGTGTACTACAGTGGTTCCCAACCACGTTCCTGGAGGCCCCCCAACAGTCCACATTTAACATTTCTCCTTCGTTTTAATGAGCTGATGACCTGAATCAAGTGTGTTTAATTGAGGAAACATTCAAAATGTGCAGTGCTGGGGGGCCTCCAGGAACGTGGTTGGGAACCACTGGTGTACTACATATACCTAAATGTGCAGAATGCCAGAGTACACTGTATGGAAGTTGAGTGCATTGCATCGTTGATACCAAAATGTAATGAGCTCAACCTGACTTCTATTTCATATATGGCAATATTTAACTGTTAAATATTGCATTCAATATCACTTACAGCTAATTTGTCATATCATTTTAACATCTTGACCAGACTGACAAAATGTTTTCCAATTTTTTGGATTAAAATGCAAAATAAACAGAAATTATCATGTAGCCAGTGATTGAAAAAATTCTGAACACTTCAGCCATTTACACTTAAAACTCTGTACATTATAAAGCCTCATGTACTATTTCAATTTTTAAAACTAATTTTCAACATAAAATACTATTTAATTATTTGTATTTATGATACATGGTGATCATATTCTTTCTGATGCTGGTGACATTAAGTCCTCAACATTTCAGATCACCCTGATGTCAATCCTGTTATTCCTCCATTTTCCGCTCAAGTGAATGCATCATGCTTAATATATCATCTTCCTTTCCATCACGACCTCTTAACTGGTTAAGACATTTCATAGACCGAGCGTTTGACAAATAAGAGTGTTTGCTAACAAAAAGTGGTAGTAAGCACCACAAAGTCACAACAGAAAGGTCACCGTCATCCTTCTCGTGTGTAACGAATGAGCCAATCTATTTTTACCCACAGTGCATTATGATGCAGGAATAAATCAAATCATGCACGCTCCAAACTCAAGCAGAAAATCAAGGTGAGGTCTCTGTACGACAGAAGTGCGAGAACAAATGCGGCTTCGTGAAACTACAGGCTAAAAGATTCACACAAATTCAAAAAGATTTTGCTGCATTTAATGAAGGATAACACAATATTTTTTTCATAAAGAAAACATTTTTTTTTTAATTATAATATTACTGGCTACGTCGTGATACGTATTCATGAGTGTCAGAAGATCAACAGAGCGTTACGAAAGGAACTCTGTCGGATCTCACGTGGAGTCAAGACCATTACACAGGCGGAGAAGAGCAGCTGTAGCTGGAGAGACGCGGTTACGTAAAACTCCCTGAGGAGAGACGCTCACTTCTGAAGCGTTCGGATGAGAGTATCTTCAGCGCAAGAGTTCAGGAGAGGCTTCACACGGGGAACTGCTCGCATCACCGGAGCCGTCACTTGCTGGACATGCCGATCGGCTGCAGATTGAAGGAGCGTGTCGGATCGGCTTGAGTTACGAAGGCTTTGTGCCGCTTTAGTTTAAAGTCAACCTGAATTCAAAATGAACCCCATTTATGCCACCATAAAAGCATTTTGAGGTTTCTGCTTATATGTTTAAATTCATTTTGCAAACAAACTTATTGCAAACAATTTGCAAAATAATTTGCAAATGTGTTGCAAATAAATAAATTGTGCTTGTGAAAATCAAAATGTTAAATTATAATTTTTGGAATTAATTCGTTTTGCAAACAAATTGCAAAATCATTTGTACATTTATTGCAAATAAGCAAATAAAAGGTGCATATGAAAAGTTAAACATTTTATGAAAAATTTTATTATAATTATTGGAATTAATTCATTTTGCAAACAAAATAATTGCAAACAAATTCCAAATTTATTTGCACATTTAAAGCAAATATATTGTGCTTATGAAAAGTTAAACATTTTATGAAAAATGTAAATTAATATTTGGAATTAATTCATTTTGCAAACAATTAAAAAGTACTTTGCTATTTTTTTTGCAAATAAATAAATAATTAGCGCTTAAATTTGAAAAGTAAAACATTTTATGAAAAATTTAAATTACATTTTTTTCAAATTCATTTATTTATTTTTTGAAGTATGTATCTTTTCAGTGGGTGTCACAAACCCTCTTATTTTTCAAAAACTTTCATATAGAGACGCTTTTCACCATTCAATCAATTCCTGATGGATGAAATCAAGTTCTGCCCTACATTTTTTTTATTGATTATCCTGAATGTGAAATGCTGCAGGCCAGATTCAAACTCATATCGTCCACGTGAGCTTAATGTGTCAGACTCAGATCACGTGCATTACGCTTTTTCTTATACAGAAATCACAGCTGTTGTGACCGGGTGGACTCGTGATGTCATTCTGTGACTCGCTGATCTAAATGAATCACCGCAATGGTACCAAAGTACTTACCCAACTAATTAAGATCAAAATCCTTTTTAGCTCCAACTAAGCAGACAATTAATTTAATAAGATGCAGCTGAAAGATGTTAAATAGCGCTTTAATTGTTGCAGCTGTAGTCTAGTGGTAAGCACATGTGCTCGGATACTTTTGAGGCTTGATTGTGGCCTTTCTTCTCCTCCCTATCTATAATTTTTGTCCTCTCTCTTCAATCATTATCAATAAAACTGTGAAAAAGTCTGTGTGAATAATAATAAAATAGTCAGTGACGAGAAAATGCATGAGTGCATGTCAGCAGGACTCACATTTCTTTGCGGAGGCTACCAATGCGCTGCGTTTCTGAACTCAACTGCTCCTGATACTGAGAGTTCTGCTGCTTCAGGGCCTCAAGCTGGTGGAGGAGATAAAAGATGATTAAAACACATAAAAATTATGCTTTTGGACAAAATGTGTTGGAGAGAATGTTATGAAACCTTTCAAGAACATGTATTTTGCATAAAGAAAATCATGAAAATCAACTAAGAACCATAATGTCTTTTCTTGCAGACAATTATTTTAATGATAATTAAAGGGATAGTTCACCAAAAAATGAAAATTTTCCCATATTTACCCTTAAGCCATCCTAGGTGTATATGACTTTGTTCTTTCAGCCGAACACAATCTGACTTATATTAAATAATATTCTGGCTCTTCCCAGCTTTGTAATGGCATTGAATAGTGCCCGAGTTTTTGAAGCTCCAAAAATCGCATCCATAGATCATAAAAGTAATCCATATAGTAATCCATGGCTTCCAGCAACGGCTGTACACGTGCTCATGAGAGAGTCCACTTCTGGCCGAAGAGTGACCTCTGACCCGATGTATGATTTAGCTCCTCTTCTCTTATATCGAAATCCTCAGACATTTTACTTTAAAACTTCTCATTTGAGACTTCTAATTTGTGACTATCATTTTATTTTGATCTATCCTCTTTGCTTCCGCATTCGTCGATTCCCACCTGAGCTTATGCTATGCCTAAATCATATGTTGGGTCAGAGGTCACCCTTCCGCCGGAACTTGACACTCTCGTGAACGCTCGTACGGCTGTAGCTGGAAGCCAGTTATTATAGTTTATAAAGTTTTAAACATGGATATTTTTCACACAAAAGCCCATCGCTTTGCTCTAAAAGGCATTTATTAACCCACTGGAGTCGTATGGATTACTTTTATAATGGATGGATGCATTATTTTGGGCTTCAAAAAAAACCGGGCCCTATTAATGCCATTATAAAGCTTGGAAGAGCCAGGATATTATTTAATATAACTGCAGTTGTGTTCGGCTGAAAGAAGAAAGTCATATACATCTAGGATGGCTTGAGAGTGAGTAAATTATGGGATCATTTTTGGGTAAACTATACCTTTAAGCATATTTCACCTTCTCATTACCACAAAAATATACAATTTTCATACCTGCATTATGAAAAAAACTAGATTGTATAAATATTACTTACATTTACATAGTGTATTTCTACAATGGTAGTATTTGTTGTACTTTCTTTACTTTTCTACTATCTTAATTACAGTATTTTTCTAAATGTCAGTAAATATCCAGTAGTTTTTGGAAGGAAAGCAGTGCTGTTGCTAACTAAAACTATTAAACATGCTTTTGTAAATTTAATTAAAAAGTATATAAATATTAGATAAAAAATGAAAACTGGACATTTAAAAACTACTATATTAATAATAGTATATAAATAATACTAAAATAACACTGGGGAAAAGGTATTTAATTGTCATGATGCATAATGTGATTATGCACAAAGGTGTTCTAGATGTTTTCCGACATTTTCATGCCAAAAAAATTGTAAAATCAGACCATCTCTCCTCAACAAGACACAATTTGAAGTACCAATTATTTCCGTAGCACAAACATTGCAGAACAAGTTACATGCCAAAGTTTACAACTCAAGAGTTAGAGATTGGAAAAAAATACCTAAACATGAGTAATAGTGATGCCTTCTTTAGCAAACACCTCTAAAAGTCATGTGAACAATGAAAACAGTCCATGTTTGCAAGGTACAATCAACGCAAAATCACATTTAGGAATAATACATGCACAACTAATACTCTCAGACTGTCAAATCTGGTGAAGTCAGATTACTGTTCCCATGAGACCCATAATTCAATCCCATCACACTCACTGTAACTAACTGGTCTGCATCAGACCGAAGCGCTAATTACACTCTTCAGCACAAACGCCTACAACTGGCCGAGTTGGTAATAATCACCTTCATCTACATGCCAAGATCCAACATCAATGTTTTATTACAAATCAGCAGAGATTAGGCTGCGCTGATATCTCTGAGTGATTCAGTGTTTGCATTGAGAAAGATCGAGAGAATCCGTGATGATTGAGGAATTATACTGTCATCATCAGTGAATGAAATGTCATCAAACAACCATTTCACACAGACTCGCGCACGTGAAAACATTCTTCAACTCAATGTCTGCGGCTTAACATCTCCATTACTCACAGTAATAACACGCACGAGATAAAGTCACACGTCATAGGATTTTCTTTCCTTTTTATGCATAAAATCAGAAAGAGACAAAAAATACAGATGCATATACACTCAAAAATGTGAGCCTTTAAGATTTACAAATTTCAAGTGTATAGTAAAATTCCATGAAATTGAATTGAATAATCCTTACATATTTCTCATAATCAAGAATTTTAAATGAGTAAAAATAAATAAATAAAAAAAATAGAGCTTAATAAAACATTTTGTATAAATCTCAAGGGATATGTGATTTGTATTTATAATTATTTATTTTTTTTTAAATGTTTAAATTTATGAATACAAATCACAAACTAAATGGTTCATTCCCTTATTCTCATTTAAAATTATTAATTCATTATATTTATAATTATATGCAAGGATTATTTAATTAAATTTGACAGAATTTTACTATATAACTGAAAATCGTAAATATTAAAAAAAGGCTTTTTTTTTTATTGTAGGGATATCTGAAAATTATTACCAATATCCAACTAATGGCTAATATCATGGGAAAAAATGCCAACAAAATTTGAAATGTGATGGAAAAACTGCCCATTTTTATTAGTAACATCTGATATTTTTCCAATTTCTATTCTGAATTATTGTAATTATTCAAATAGAGTATAATTTTTATGTATTGATTGAATTCAAGTATATGAGGATTATTTGGTTCTAAAACTGGTTATAACATCAAAAATGTTCTCCTGAAAACAAACTTTACAAGTTAGATATTTTAACTTAATTACAAAGTTAATTTCTGACACTACCTGATATTATAAATCAATACATTAAGGGGAAAACAACAACAACAAACAGCGCTCACATTAAACCTCATCTAAAATAACACACACTTCAAATGCAATCAGGCACAAAAACATGCATGCCACTAAAATGGGTTTAAATTAGAAAAAATAACCCAATATCATCCCAACCCAATTCCAATAGTTGCAAATCTAATAGTTCCAATTCCAAAAATCTAATATTGCTGAAAGGTCCAACCATGGTCACAAATATACAGTATCAAGCATCCCCAGAAGGGAAGAGCACTACAGAAGAGCGACCTTTACCTGGCAGAGCGAGGTATAAACGCTGCCCGTGTAGTTCTGTTGGAGCACTGTCACATCCATGCTGCTGTGTCCTTCCTATTTTTTCCAAACAAATGTGCCCTATCAATAATACATCCCCCAACAGCCCCCTGCAGCGAGAGAGAGAGGCGCTCACATGAGCTTGCGCTCCAGCACACGCTCACGTTTGCACAAACACACGCTCTGAAAAGCATCACACAGGGCAGCTTCATTATGTAAGGACGACAAGCCCCGCCCCTCTTGAANNNCCTGCTGTCCCCGCCCCCCACCTCCTGCTGTTCTCCGTCATCAGTGCTCATTCATCCTGTATTAGCTGTTTCTACATGACGAGACTATCCATGTTTGTCTCTGGTGACATCAGAGGAATGGAAATCCTTGTGTGAGCGAGAGCTCAGTCATGGTTTCTATTTAAATATTATTTGATGAATGTACACTACCGTTCAAATGTTTGAGGTAATTATTATTATTATTTTTTAAAGAACTTAGCAAAAATTACAGTAATGATTTTTACATTGTGGCAAAAAATTTAAAACACATTTTTCTTTTAACTGTGTATTCATCAAAGAATCCTGAAAAATAAAGTTAGAATGATTTCTGAAGGATCATGTGACACTGAAGACTGGAGTAATGATGCTGAAAATTCAGCTTTGATCACAGAAAACACAGATCTTTTAAATTCTAACAATATTTAATAATATTACCGTTTTTACTGTATTTTTTGTTTCAAAATATGCAGCCTTGACAAGCACTTCTAAGAGACTTCTTTCAAAAACATTAAAAATCTTATCGACCCCAGACTTTTGAACAGTAGTGTATTTTTTAAAGCAGCAGCAGAGGCTGTGTGTGAGACTTCAGTCATCCTTGAATGACAGAAAATAGAAGGAAATTCAGGCTAACCTAAATTAACTCTGCTTTTTTAAACCTTGAGGGGACAAAAGTCCAAAATGAGGTCACAATAAGGTTGTCTTTTTCAATACAGAAGCCAAAAATAAATTAAAAGGGACAGTTCACCCAAAAATTTTAATTCCGTCATAATTTACTCACACTTGTTGTTCTAAACCTATAAAACAGCATTCTTTATATAACAGCAGTTCAAAGTGACAAAAAATGTAATCATTATAACATGCTAAATAAAGTCTTCTGAAGTCATTTGATAGCTATGTGTGAGCAATAGAGCGGAATTTAAGTAAATCTCCTCTGATTTAACACAAAAAGTTATGATATGGCTTCAAAAGATTTGAAATATAGTGCAAAAAGACACCTGCGCATTCTCCAAAACTCATTTTGTGCTCCATGAAACAAAGTCAGTCATTTGGCTTTAGAACAATATCAGGGTGAGTAAATAACAGAAATTAACTATCCCTTTAACTCTGTCTATGATTTGCCCTGTCAAACTGAAAGAAAGTCTCACTAAAATCTGTATGAATTTACCTAAACAAGCACTGATCTCTCTCTCTGGATATCCTGAGCATGTTGCTACTTTATCCTAAAACACTTTTCCACGATCCCATTAATATGAGCCCTCATAGCTTATTATATAGTGCTTTATACAATACAGATTGTTTCAAAACAGGTTCACATTAATAAACAGGAAAATAACATGATAATATTGTATGCTTGTCTTATATTTGATGAAGTTTGCATCATTAATTCTTAGGGGTGTGATGGACAGTTAGCTCCCGAGACGAGATGTTTTGAAAAGGTTCTTTCAAAATGCGGGGTATTAAAATCGTGCTTGAAAGCGCGATTGCGTTTTACTTTCGTTTTCGTGATCACACGTACTCTGTGATTAGGGAATGGCAGTGCTGAGCGTGCATTCTACAATACAAGACATTGTTAGATACATATGCTTAGGCTCAGTTGTGCAACGAATCCTCCGCCATGGTCTTGTCAGTCATCTCGTCACTTACTCTCATCACGTGATCAGTGAACTCTGATTCCTGCTGCACTATGTACGACATACGGATGGAACTGAAGCGTCCATTATCCAACTGAATTAAATGTTTGTTATTTATATAAAAAGCAAAACAACAGTAAAGGTGTAATGCAAATGTAGCGGTGGCATATTCTATCCAAACCTCACTCTCCGTCATGGCAATATCGCGAGATAGCTTTTCGCCTCGATGAGAAATATCATCACATTTAATCTCGTCATAATCCTATTAATTCTGTTACTTTCCTGTTTATTACTGTGAAGCTGCTTTGAAACTATTTCTATTGTATAAAGCACTATAAAACTAGGGCCCTGTTTACAACTGGTATTAAGATTGTTTTGGTCAATCGGATCATAAGTGGATGGCGCTGAATACAGGTGTAAACGGGGTGTAAAACGCTTTGAGCTTGTCCACTTTCGACCACTTCCAGAAGTAGTCGAAAATGCATTTGACCGGATTGCATTCGTAGTGTACACGCTCATGTGGTCGAATGTGTTTGAACAGCCTAATCTCCGCCTACTGACACAATAAACATTATGGGAAGCGCTTGTGGCGAGCAGGGCGGGCGAGAGCCGTGAGGGAACGGCGCGAGGCCGGTGACGCGAGTGTTAATGATCGTCACCTGTGAGGCGCACCGGCCTCGAGTCCCTCACNCATTCGTAGTGTACACGCTCATGTGGTCGAATGTGTTTGAACAGCCTAATCTCCGCCTACTGACACAATAAACATTATGGGAAGCGCTCTAGCCAGACGGGATTTAAACTTTGCCGACTGAAGCCATAAGTTTGGTTTGAAGATGAAAAACATACTAAGCACAATGTTCTCTAAACATTTCTGTTTCCTAACACACTCACACATTTGGTGTGATCTTGCGACTGACAGAGCAGAAACAAAGACTGATGCTCTCTGTATGTTTTCCCGTAGTCTCCGGTCACGTTCCCACCCATAGACCCTCCCCTCGAAGAAATCAGGACAGAAGTGGTCGAAAATGGACAAAAGAGACGGATTAAATACCAGGTGTAAACGTGTATGTGTCTCTCTCGTCCACTTATGATCTGATCGACCAAAACGCATCTTAATACCAGGTGTAAACAGGGCCTAAATGTGACTTTACTTGTAAAATTAATCAATTATGAAACGAATTGAAGATAATAGTGTCCTTTTCCAGCTCAATTAAAATTTTGTTTGTATCTGATAGCATCAGTGCAATTAAATCGATAATATTACTAAATATTGTCTTTTAAACCTAGCACTAGCCAAATGTGTGGTTTGAAAGGTCACAGAAGACAAACCAAAACTGCCCTTATCATTTCTTTTTATATGCATGCAAATGCTTAACAGATTATGCTTGCCATGAGTTTATCCTCACAAATGTCTTCAAATCAAGACCATCATTATTGTTCCTAATAAATAAGGTTCATGTGTGAATATCCACAGACTGAATCCTCTGAACCACTGCAGGTGAGTCTCTGTAATACAAATGCTGAATCAAGCAAGAACTATCTCTCGAGGACCAGTGACATAAGAAGACCTGTGACTCTTTCACACAGTCTGCCATATGTGAAAAGCACAAGCGCAGGATGCAAGTCTCCTCTGGCCGTCGGGCTGATTATGTAAGGCCATGTATGAGCGCACAGAACATGCTTTACATGCAGCCTGCAGGCGGTCAGATGTAGTGGACTCATGCATGAACTAACAATGTGTCTGAACCATTATATCACTAACAGGACAGTTACACAGTGAAAAATCTCTGCTCACCTCTTAAATAAACCACAAGAGCTGTGGAAAAAAGTGATCTAGGAGCTTTATACAGCGGATGCCATTGAAAACATGATAAAGTCTATCTGCTGCTCTAAATAAAGTCTATAAACTTCATCCTACAGCAGTGCTATTGTATGCACGTGAATACCTCAAATCATGTGAACTGGCAAGGAGATCTAGTGAGCAACCACCTAGCAACCACCCAGAGCACCTAGCAACCACGCCTCACAGAGTCGACTTTTGAACAGGTAAAGATCATCAAAAGAGTCACACCCTTCCAAGTCCCTTTCAGACATCCTCACATGGATATGAAGTGAAAGTAACCAGGAGTCATAAAACACTGTTTATCTTTAAGATATGAAGAGTAAAGCGTACTTACCTCCACCTGCAGCTCCTTATTCTTGTGCATCATCTGCTCCAGCTTTTCATCAGACTGTGTGCGAGGAAAACCTCTGATTATTACACTTTTTGAACAACATGCTCAAATATGCACTAGTTTGGGGTTGGTAAGATTTGTTTTTGAATGTCTCTTATGCTCATCAAGGCTGCATTTATTTGAACAAGAATACAGTAATACTGTGAAATATTATTAGTTTAAAAATAACTTTTCTATTTTAATAAGTTTTAAAATTCAATATTCCTGTGATCAAAGCTGAATTTTCAGCAACATTACTTCAGTGTCACATGATCCTTCATAAATCAGTCTAATATGCTGATTTGCTGCTCAAGAAACCTTCTTATTATCAGTGTTGAAAACAGTTGTGCTGATTAATAACTGTGAAAACCGTGATGCATATTTTCAGAATTCAAAGTTCAAAAGAACAGCATAGAAATCTTTTGTAACATTATAAATAAAGTAAAGACTGTCACTTTTGATCGATTAAATGCATCCTTGCTGAATAAAAGTATTAATTACTAAAAAAAAAAAACCTTATTGACCCCAAACCTTTGAACAGTAGTGTACTACCTGACACACTTTCAAAGGCTCACAGAGAAACATGATGGCATTTTGTTATGGCATATATTAACAGTATAAGGAATTAATAACAGATGGATATGTTAGAGTTGGCCAACCTGACAAGTTATTGTTATTACTGTAAAATCATAATAAATAAATATGCAATCTCCTATGGTACTTTGGAAATTATAATAAATTGTTTCCAAAACTTAAAAGGATAATGGTGACAGCAAATGTAAATGAATAATGCATTTTCTTCTTTCAAATATTTCTGAATTTCTAATATATTTTCACCGAATTTTGATGAAATATTATGTAAAATATGTTCATTTAATTTCAGCAAATTTGTGTACATCTATATACTATATACTATACTATATACTATACATACACTACCGTTCAAAGTTTGGGGCCATTATTCTTTTTTTAATTAATACTTTTATTCAGCAAGGACGCATTAAATCATAAGTGACAAGTGATATATATATCCCTTGTCACTTACATATATCTATATATATATATCTCACTTGTCACTTTCAGTTCCGCCATCTGCCGTTTTATATATATATATATATATATATATATCTATATGTATATTATAAAAAAATTTGAATAATTAAGATTTAATTATGTTTTTGAAACATGTCTCTTATGCTTCTGATTCCATTACTTCAGTCTTCAGTGTCACATGATCATTCAAAAATCATTCTAATGTGCTTTACAAATAACATTTAAGGCACAATATGTAACTTTTCGCCTCTAGAGGTCACCTATTCAAAACGAAGGCATAGCTTGATGACGCCGAGATTGAGTGCGGAATCATGGGAGTTGTTGTCTTCACCTCACAGCCAGGGGAAAAGAATCCTCAGAGTGAGATTATTAACGTTACTGTAGTATGAAGCAGAGCAGGACCAAGTGCTGTGAGAGCTAAACGAGGCCTCTGGAGCGATTGCTAATGAGAGACGAGTGCGACGCACTGCTCAAGAGCAATGGAACTTTTATTATGCCACAGTCGCCACTTCCGCTTCTTCCATCAAACGTATGTGGGGTAATGCAGCACTGTTTATCATATTAGATACATTTGAGTGTGTTGAAAATGATGTTATAGCGTTAACATACAATGTTATGTGCGTTCGTTCGGTGGCGCACTGCAGTAAGCTAGATCGATCAAAAATTTGACATATTGTGCCTGTAACATTAAAAATCTTACCCACCCCAGTGTATTGATCGGTAATGTATAAAACAGCAGGAGCCACTGGGCGTCTGTTTAACAGTGGTAAATGTCAGTCACCTGGGTTTGGTTTTTGTAGGCTTTCAGTTCCGCCACCTGCCGTTCCAGCTCAATGCTCCTCTCTGTGATTCTGCTCAACTCTCCTTCTGTTTGGCCCAACTTCTCCTTCAGCTCCTTCATCTGAAGCTCTCTCTCTTCGTCCTTCACCTGTTCCTGCTGCTTCCAGGCGGCTACATCCCTCTGCAGGTCCTCCTTCTCCCTGGACATCTGATCCAGCTTCTCTTTCTCCGTTTTCATGTTCCTTTCCATTTCTGCCGCCACACCGAAGAAGGGGAGGAGGTCATAGAGGAGCTCATGCAGCAGTATTTGTGCTAATACGATCATTTTCCCCAAACTTTCACACAAATTGGATTGCGGAGCAAGTAAAAAAGTGTGTCGTTGTGAATTATGGCTCTGCTGGGAATGGCTGATTTATCTCATGAGCATGCAAAAATGACTGGGCGGAGCTGTTCACGCTGGCACAGACTCACATGCCAAGGATGCAAATATATAAAGGATCAGATGCTTATCGGTAGTTAAAGAGCATTTTAATGCTTTTGATGAGTCATGTTTTACTTACCTTGCATTGCTTGTGTTGCTTTATTATTGTCCTCTGCTGCTGTGTCAAGCTTCTTTGTCTAAAATCAAACAGAACGAACATTTTAATTGGTACAGTACAACATGCTGGCCAAAAACAAATGTTTACCTTGGTTTGATTCATGTGCATTTTTAAAATATGCATAGTTATTATGCATACTTAAAGGGGTCCTTGATTATGATTTCACTTTTTTTTAACTTTAGTTAGTGTGTAATGTTGCGGTTTGAGCGTAAACAACATCTGCAAAGTTACGACGCTCAAAGTTCAATGCAAAGGGAGATATTTTCTTTTACAGAAATCGCTATTTAAGGACTACAACAAATGGCTGGTAGGAACTACAATGAGCTTCTTCCAGGGTTGGTGACATCACAAAACCCAAAATTGACATAAACCCCGCCCCCGAGAACACTCAACAAAGGGGGTGAGGCCTTGTTGGGCTGCTTTAGAGAAGAGGAAGAGTTGTTGTAGTAGAGTGTTGTTGCCATGCCGTCATTTTACACCAGAAACTTATATTACATCTTGTGAAAAGGGGCATTATAGGTCCCCTTTAAGTAATAAACAAAAATAAACTAAAAAAAAATCCATGTCTGTAAAAATCTGTAATCCATGGCCTCTCAAGACTTCTTTGTTGAATAGAAAAGATTCCAAGTACCATGATTTTGTAATGATATAACATTTAATTTTTAGAGAAATGTATGCATCCCCAGGCACATCTAAATTATTTAATAATATAAAGGCAGTTATTAGATCACCATATGGGCTGGAAGGAGGCATATGTACAGCACAAGAAAACATTTTTTTTTTAAATAAGTGTCATTTTCCCATAATCATTGTGTTTTATAAAAAGGTTAGTAAATAAGCAGTGTTACCAGATCTTGCAGCTGCTGCTGGAGGGATGTTTTCTCCTGTTCAGAGGAGGCGAGTTTCTGCTGGAATAGAAGCACCTCCTTCTGTCTGTTCTCCAACTCAAAGTTCAACTCCTTGATCTATATGCACAGAACACAGTGATTAATTCTTATGATGTAAACGTCTTCTGATCTAAAAGTAAATGTTATAATGCATGTTGTTTAGGTCCATTAGGGAGGGGGATGAACGGACCTTTTTGTCTTGCAATGGAGGCGAGGCTGATCCGGCGGTCTCGGCCCGGAGAGTTCTCAGCTGAAGCTGCAGGTCGGACACCTCCTTTTCCAGCTCCATGATCCTGGAGCGCTCGGACACTGTGGCGACCTACAGCGGGAGACGAGACTTAATCAACTGCTAAGTGTGACCAAACTTTGAGACTATGAAGGCATTTAACATAAACTAGATATTTTCTACATAAGAAACATCGGTAACACTTTAGTATGGGGAACAATTCTCACTTTTAACTAGTTACTTATTAGCTTACATGGCTGTTTATTACTTATAAAGCACATATTAATGCCTTATTCTGCATGACCATATTATACATCCGTAAATTTTTGATCATACAAATGCAGAATTGGTGAGCAGAAGCATTTTCTTTAAAAAACTACTTTAAAAAATCCCTAACTTCTGAAAAGCCAATAACTTTTGAAAAGTAGTGTAAACCGACAAAGATACTCCTAAAAATGCACTTTACAATTTAAAATTATACGTATTTTCCCACATTACAGAAAGCTACTGAGAATTATGGTGAAAATGTGCTTAAATGACATGAGAAAAAAATCCCTAAAAATATTCTTTGTGCAGTCTACAGAATAATTTATTTTCTTCTTTTGACTTTGGGATGAAAAATGACTTGCAGAGATGCACCCAGTGGTGCTTACAAAAAAAAAAAGAGACCTACCTCAATCCATCATGGAATAAAAAATAATCACTTTCCCAAAATAAGCAAAATCTCTTCCGTGCATGGGGATCTGACTTTTACCCCAAGAGAAATCTCTCTCCCCCTCCCATCTGACAGATTCATTTACCCTAGTATCCTCTAACTCCCTCTGGAGTTTATCTGCTTTGGTCTTTTCAAAGAGAAGACTCTGTTCGAGCTCCTTTATGTGGGCATGCTCCAGTTTGGTCTGCGTCTGTTAGTAGACAGAAGAGGAAAAGAGAGAGACAACACCAACGGCGCGGTCACGTGCCAGCCAAAAGCCAAGTACGAAGAGCTTCATGCAGATCTTGACATCATCCTCCTCTATGAATGAGGACAAAGACAGCAGTGACACACACACAGAGCGGCGTGAAGACGGAGGGTCGCATTAAAAAAAAAACAAGAACACAAAGACATGAAACAGATGTGACTGGCTCAAAGAGCAGATGAAAGAGAGATGGAGGGTGTCAATAATAAAAGAATGAATGAATGAAGGAATGAAATGTGTGAAAATGTTCAAAGATGAAAAGAGAAGAATGCAGGGATGAAAGAGTGAATGAATGAATAAATGAAGACAGTAAGGTGAATAAAGCATCAAAAAGTCAATGCAAAAATAGCTACGAAATTTGTTTGTTGTTGTTTTTTTAAGAAAGTTTGATATTGTTTGAAGAAACTCAATGTGATTTAAGGACTTGTCAATGAAATATTGTCATTTAAAAACACGATTTGATCTTGAGACAAAATCTAACAATCTATCTGTCTGTCTGTCTGTCTATCTATCTATCTAGCTGTCTGTCTATCATTGTGGTCACAAGTAGATACTGATTATTTCTGCATTAACACAGTCTGATCTGTAACAGGTGACTGCGCCGGTCCGCTCATATTCAGTTTCTCTCGATGTAAACGTATATGATAGGGTCACTTTACCTCTAGGTCACCTTTGGTAATGCAAGCTTCCTCTACACGAAACTGCAGGTCCTCCACTTTTCTGTGGGATAAAAAGTACACTTCAAGTCCTTAAATGTGTCATAACTCATTCACAAGTTCTTCTGCAATAATCAAGATGGTATTTTTAAAAATCACCTTTTTTCCTCTTCCAGTTGATTCATTAACTCCACTTTATCTCTGTCTGCAGTCTCCACAAGTCTCCGCAACTGGTCCAACTTGGCTTCCATCTCGACGGAGTACTTCAAAAACACGTGCAAAGTTTTAAGATTCAAAACACTTGTGTGCATCTTAGGGCATTTACACCCGGCACAATGTGACGCCAGGCATGACACAAGTGTTTTTTGCTAGTTTCAGCCTAACGCAGTTATTATTTTCACAACCAGCACCCACATTGTTTAAATAGCAAATGCACTCGCACCCATCTGTTCACCCATGGGTATGCTGGTCTGAAAACGAGGTGTGTTCAGGCGTATTGTTGCCGTGTTGCTATTTTGAGGCAACTGAAAACGACTGCGCCATTGACCAACAAAAACCTGGTCTAAAGTCAATGGTGCAGTATTTACATGTCATAATGGATAATCATTGCATGTATCAGAATTACCTATTTGCAGTAATGACGAATGAAATTTGACCAATCGTGGCACATGTAAATAGCAATCTGCCTTGGTGCAAGCGCACCTGACTTATAAAGGAAATGGGAGATGACACTCTGATTGGTTTATTGCATGTTATGCCCAAAACACATCAATGAGTCATTAGGAGACTAGGTAGGACCCATTTAGACTATGCGCCTGGCATGCGGACCATTTTTTCCATTGTTAAACTAGCAAAAGTGGATTCGGACACACCCTAAGTGCACTTGCGCCATGCACTTCAGACCATGCACTTAGAATGTTAAAGGTGCTATAGAGGATGTTTTGTTTTATACATTTTTGCAATATTACTTGAAACTGTCTTTACTAACTGATAAAAGACTATTTATGTCAATTACTGCCATTACGTTCCTTGTGAGAGACGTGACCGGATTGGCCCTCTTGGCCAATCATGGCAGTGATTGACAAGCCAGAGGGCCAATCGTTTATGCGATGATCACAAAAACGATTGGCTGATGTTTTTAAGGCCCTACCTCGTGCACAGATGATGTATATTAATATTATTCCTTTCAGTGCACCTAATAAATAGTCTTTTATCAGTTAGTAAAGACAGTTTCAAGTAATATTGCAAAAATGTATAAAACAAAACNCTCACAAGGAACGTAATGGCAGTAATTGACAAGCCAGAGGGCCAATCGTTTATGCGATGATCACACAAACGATTGGTTGATGTTTTTAAGGCCCTACCTCGTGCACAGATGATGTATATTGATATTATTCCTTTCAGTGCTCCTAATAAATAGTCTTTTATCAGTTAGTAAAGACAGTTTCAAGTAATATTGCAAAAATGTATAAAACAAAACATCCTCTATAGCACCTTTAAAGTAGGACCCTTAGAGTCTGGTTTATCATCACAAGATGATTACTTTCATGTAATGATGTTATAGTAGAACTACTGACCTGTTCCTGACCCTGTCTGAGCAGCGCCAGCTCTTGCTGCACCTCTCCAGCATGGCTTGTGGCTCGAGCCACTTCCGTCCTCTCCAGGTCCCGTTCAGCCAGGAGCTGCTCGATGTGCTGCTGCTTCTCCTTCAGGGCCTCCTGCAGGGCTGTGGTGCCTGAGATCTTCCGTGCGTACCGTGCAGACGTCTCTGTGAGCTGAAAATTATTTACAGGCATTATTTCAAATAATATATGGGGAAAAACATAAACTGTGAACGAAAGGAGCAGGACTGTACCAGGCCTGCTCGGCTGGGTTTGCCTCCTACTGAGGAGGTGACAGAGCTGAGGGAGCTGACGGAGGATGCGCTGGGGCTGTTCTTTAGGGTTGACCTGCGCCTGGAGGTTTTGGATTTGGCAGGAGTGGTGGATGGGAATCCGATGCGTGTGACTTTGTGCGTAGGAGCGAATAGTCCATACTTTGGGAGGCACTGAAAATACCTATATGAGTGAAGCATAAAAATACATAAATATTCCCTAATCAAGATGTGCCAAGCTGATAGACTTCTATCCAAACAGAATGAGTGCTGTAATAAAATCAAAGGTGCTTCAACTAAGTATTAGTTCAGGGTGTGCACACTTATGCAGTTAGTTATTCCAAGTTTTATTTTTTTGTCACTTTGGTTTTCTGTGGCATTGCATAGGTTGTAATTTTTACATTAGAGGGGTCATGAACTGCATTGTTCTATTGTTTTATTGTTTTCAGAACTCAGTCACTGATAAACTGGCACTGTTTGATTGACAGTTCCAGCATGCGCTGTTTGATTGACAGCTTCAGCGATTGTAAAGGCAGCGTTCTTTGATCACTTTCTATTTATAACTTACTCACAGTTTAAATAACAGATTATTTTCATCCTACTATGAGAAACAATGTGAAGTTGACCGTTTAGTCACTGGTTTGAACAATGACACACTGTCATTGAAGAACATCTGACTGTACGGATCATTACATATCAGATCAGGCATTAAAATGAACACATTTACTTACATGTTGTTGCATTACTGTCGAGTCCATATAATAAAAGTCAGTTTATAAAGCCTGCGCCGAAATACGATTGATTTACCAAAGAATCCACCATGAAATACTGAATACAAATAAATAAAGCTCGACTGAGACATTCACATTGTTGAAAACAAATAACCATATTCCTAGCATTAGGATCCTTTGAAAGGTAATGTGATTTTTAGTCCTGTATCGCTCTTCTCTCCTCATCATCTCACTAACACGACAGTGGGCGGGGCTAATAATGCAATGATGAAGTAGGCATTTATTTCTTCTGTGGAGGTGAAGTTTCGCCTATCTATAGGCACATTCCAGGATCAGTCGTTCGCTGGGCCTAAGCTTTTATTGGACTAACAAGAAAGTTTTCAGTTCTGAAGCAGGATATTCTTATAGTACGATGAACTTTTATATATCAAAAGCTCAAGGAAAAGTTGATTTCTCAATTCATGACCCCTTTAAATGTGCAACAGTACTGATATGATTTGTCAGATTCATTTTTTACATCACAAAAAGCAGCCGTTTTAAAGGGTGTGTAGACTCTTTATATGCACTGTACTTGCAGTACACTTCCTATAAAGCCAGTTCAATTAGAGTAACCTGAGAGTAACCTTCTGTTTTAAAACAGAAAGTCCTGTTTCCATGGGTTGATCTTGTATAATTCTGACAAATTGTGGCCTTACCTTGCACCAGCCACTGCCCCATCATTCTTGCCAAGAGGCTCGTCCAGCTCGACGCCACACCAATCACCTTTCGCGAAGTCAGTTTCGCCTAGGAAACGCACAACACCTGCTTTGGTTCCTCCAACCTAAGGAATGCAACCAAAACGTTCCCTCAAACTTCCCTCAAGGAGCCACTGAAGTGTGAAGACAGACTAGAGATGGGCCTTACCAGTACACGATCACCCAACTTCAGTTCTCGCTGCAACTTCTTGGCCGAATCCGTCTCAGACAGATTGGATGCAGACTCGCTGGCGGCCCTGGTTAGGTTTGTTGAGGTCTTGGTGGTTGCACTTATGGTCTGAGTGACAGGAGCGGGATCTTTGGCAGGCGAGGCAGACGTCTTGTTGGTGGGAGTCTGCGTGCCATTGGCCTCACGCTCTGCCACGGGAGTACGAGACAGTTTAGAGGGCCGAGTAAATATGCCTCGCAAGTCCTCACACTGGAAGTAGCGTACTCCAGTCACAGAGCCATCGTTCTTCCCGATGGGCTCGTCGAGAACTATTCCTGCCCACTGGCCTGGTGCAAACTGGGTCCCTCCGATGAACTGCACATAACCCGGTTTATTTCCGTTGACCCAAACACGTTCGCCAACAGCGAAATCTGACGGCGCATCTTGGCCGGTATTGGAGGTCGGAGATGTTACAGCCTTGGCGCCAGCTGCAGTCAGAAAAATAAAGGCACGTCATGGCTAAATCAAGTGCATTTAATATGTAACCCATAAGTTACTCACCTGAGGTGGGCGAGGTTTTGGTTGGCGCCACAGCCGGTTTACCAATCTTGGTGGGTGGTTTGAGACCACTCGGCTTCCCTGTACTCATTTTTCCTGCTTTATGCACACAAATGTGCTATTCCTGCAGGGCCTGGAAAAACGGCAACCCTCCCTGACCAGATAGGATTTCCTGACAGAAGAAATGGTATTATAAGTTAAGAATGCAATTTTATTTGTGTTTAATTGTTTTATTGTGTGATGAATAAACCCCTAAAAACTCAAAAAGTACCTGTGTCCACCTAATGGGTTAGGTGAAAATTCTGTCATTAATTACTCACCCTCATGTCGTTCCAAACACGTAAGACTTTCGTTCATCGTCGAAACTAAATGAAGATCTTTTTGATAAAATCTGAAAGCTTTCTGTCCCTTCATAGACAGCTACACAACTACCACTTTGACTCTTCAAGAAGTTCATAAAGAGATCGTAAATCTAATTCATATGAATCGAACGGTTTAGCGCAAATTTTCTGAAGAGACTCGATCGCTTTATATAATGACACAGATTTAATTTAGCGAACAAAAACAGTAGCTCAACCGAAACTGCTTGACGCGTGAGAATGAACCTCACTGGTTCTTGCACGTCATGCGAACATCCTTGAGCTTCCGTTTACCACAACTGATGTTTGAGATGATGAATGTTTATGTGAATAAAAGCCAAAATTCAAACTGTTCAGCATATAAGGCAATCGAGTCTCTTCAGAAAATTTGGACTAAACCGATCAATTCATATGGATTAGTTTTACAATACCTTTATTAACTTTTTGAAGCATCAAAGTGGTAGTTGTGTAGCTGTCAATGGAGGGACAGAAATCCCTCAGATTTCATCAAAAATATCTTAATTTGTGTTCTGAAGATGAACGAAGGTCCTACAGGTTTGGAACGACATGAGAGTAAGTAATTGATGTCCGAATTTTCATTTTTGGGTGAACTAACCCTTAAAAGTCGCAATGAAATGGAAATAGCAACAAGTGTAACAGATTATCAACATAAAGGTGGGAATTTTGTTTATTGGATTTGTGGGCGTTGTAGTCTTTCATGAGCAGGCAGGGGCGGGGTTTAAGCAGACTAAATGATTGGAGAAGTCCTGCATACGTCACCAGAGAGAAAAATAAAATAAAAAATTGCAATTAAATTACGAGGTCAAAAAAAACAGATAAATTGTTCATAGATATATAACCAGTGTTGCCAAGTCCACAGTTTTGCTTGTTGCTGCAAACTAGTATTTGCCGAAAACCATTTCAGTTACACTTTATAATAAGATGTCTGTTTTACAGTATAATTATACATTTAAGTACTTAGTAATAATAATTAACTACATGTACTTACTATAAAGTTAGGGTTAGGATTAGGGTTTGGCTTAGGGTTAGTCACACGTAATTATGCATAATTTATTGTTATTACTACAGTAACTACAAGTAACATATGTAACACTAAAATAAAGAGTTACCACCGTTTCACTCTGATATACAGTACGTCACATAGGGAAGAAAAGATCATGGCTGGATCCGAAATCGCATACTTCCCTACTATATAGTAGGCAAAAAACAAAGTATGGGACAAAAGAAGTATGCTCGAATTCACAGTACTCATAAAAGAGTTGGCAAAAATTACCTGGATGACCTTCTACTTCCGGCGAGATTTTGAAGTGTGCATATGATGGACACTTTAGTATCCCATGAGGCCACGGGCGAGGATTTGTGAATGACAGTAGGAGAACACGTGATAACAACAACATGGCGGATGTAATACATCCATACTACACACATTCATACTACTTGTATGTAGTATACTTTTGTTTTAGCCGTAGTGAAGTAAGTACTTATTCAATGTAAGTACCTACTCAAGAGAGTATGCAATTACAGATGCAGTCTATAACTTCTGTTTCATGCCAACTATAATACATAACATGGTAAAAAACATTATTGTCAAAGTGGAATTTTTTTAATAAAAAATACATGGCATTAACATAGTACTTTTTTGTTAGTGGCTGCTGGAGGGGGAAAAGAAATCATATTTATAACTAGATGAGTAAAGTTCGTAGACAAACTTTAAGTTGGCTTGAAAAAGCCTAGCCAGAAGGTTTGGAGTAGTTTTAAAAGCTTTTCAGTTTGAAGCTTTTCAGTTTGAAATAGTTTAAGTTTTAGTTTAGTAATTGAAAAGCTAGATAGTGTGTGAGTGAGTAAGTGTGAGTGAGTGAGTGTGTGTAGATATACAGTACAGTCCAAAAGTTTGGAACCACTAAGATTTTTAATGTTTTTAAAAGAAGTTTCGTCTGCTCACCAAGGCTACATTTATTTAATTAAAAATACAGTAAAAAACTGTAATATTGTGAAATATTATTACAATTTAAAATAACTGTGTACTATTTAAATATATTTGACAAAGTAATTTATTCCTGTGTTCAAAGCTGAATTTTCAGCATCGTTACTCCAGTCTTCAGTGTCACATGATCCTTCAGAAATCATTCTAATATGCTGATTTGCTGCTCAAGAAACATTTA
>RJVU01007007.1:537962-595668 GCA_003731715.1 Anabarilius grahami
GGTCGCATGACAATGACAACATGGCGGATGTAGTACGTCTGAATTTCATTCATATACCCTACCCGTATTCATACTATATAGAGCGTACTTTTTTAACGCAATTTCGGACGCAGTGTTTGTTCTTGTATTTGTTAGTCGTTTAAAGTCGTTTATTGTCATTGTTATCATCCTTGGTGTAAAGATATAGTTTTAAAAATCTTTCTAAATATAATAGAATGGCCACAACTGTATTGATAATGGCACAGAGAAACAGCAGCATTGGAATCACTTTAAGAACTTTTTTTTCCCAGTTGATGGACAATAAAAACATTGACAGCCAATCAGAACCACTATGTAATTAAAGCTGCAACAGTTGAGTGCATTAAGTGTCCAATATTCCACACTTCATTTTTTCCGTTAATTTTAGTGCATCATTCGGGTATTTAAAGTGCACTTTTTCTTTTTGGAATTTTCTGTGTGAACATACTACTTGCACTATTTGTACTTAAAAAGTCATAGTGCATAAGTATGCGAATTGGGACACACCTAGTGTGTGTCCCAGTATATATATATATGTTTATAAAAATACATTTAGACCATTTAACATAGTGATTGCTATCAGGATATATGAGACTTTCAACCAGTATAAAAAATTTTTTTGTATAGAATCACCTATTGCACCTTTAAAGCCGCGCACACACTTAACGATTGTAAGGCCGATTATGAATGTAAATTGATACTTATGACTGATCGCGTTCAAACGCATCCAGCCAGAGCCAGTTGCGTTCAGTTTGCGATTACAGTCGGTGTTTAAATTCCATGTATAAGTATTTAAATCAGCTTCAGTCGCAGGAAACAATCGCTGTGTGTTGAGCTCAGTCTTAGAATGTTTTAACTAGTCGTTAAGCCGCGCACACACTTAACGATTGTAAGGCCGATTATGAATGTAAATTGATACTCATGACTGATCGCGCTCAAACGCGTCCAGTCACGTTCAGTCTGCGATTACTGTCGGTGTTCAAATTCCATGTATAAGTATTTTAATCAGCTTCAGTCGCAGGAAACAATCGCTGTGTGTTGAGCTCAGTCTTAGAATGTTTTAACTAGTCGTTAAATGTGTGCCCAGCTTAACTCTGATTCTATTGATTCATTTGGAATGTTCAGATGAGTTAAGATTGTTCAAACTACAACGGTCAAAAAGTCAAATCTAAACAGACAGACAGACTATGCCTTTGATCTGCTTTTAAGGCCCCATCCCCCCTTTCTATCAACAAACCAGAACACAACAGTTACCTTCTTGCAACATATTCTGATCGACAGCATGGCCTTAAAACCCTAACATCTCAACAACATCTTTTAAAACTACTTCAAACTTAATACAACTTCAATCTGAAAACCTTTAATCATCATGCTTTTAAAACTTTCTGAATAGGCTTTCTCAAGCCAACATCAGAATTTTTGTTGACAAACTTTTTTATCTAGTTTATTCTTTTTTATTTGTTTCACCCCTTACGAGCTTAAGTGACATCTGTATAAAATGTGATTTTAATGTCTGTCATTAAACTTGAAAATTCTGTCATAATTTACTCACCCTTAAGATGTTCCAAACCTGTATTAATTTCTTTCCAGGAAAGTTTCCGGTCCCCATTGACTTTCATAGTATTTTTCTCTACTTTCATGCTATTTAAGTTAATGAGGACCAGAAACTGTTTGGTCACCAACATTCTTCAAAATATCTTCCCTTATGTTCAACAGAACAAAGAACTTCATGCATGTTTCGAACAACTTGAGGGTGAGTAAATAATGACAGAATTTTCATTTATGGGTGAACTATCCCTTTAAAGGAACACTCCACTTTTTTTTAAAATAGGCTAATTTTCCAAATCCCCTAGAGTTAAACATTTAAGTTTAACCGTTTTCGAATCCATTCAGCCGATCTCCGGTTCTGGTGGTACCACTTTTAGCATAGCTTAGCATAGTTCATTGAATCTGATTAGACCGTTAGCATCTCGCTCAAAAATGACCAAAGAGTTTCAATATTTTTCCTATTTAAAACTTGACTCTTCTGTAGTTACATCGTGTACTAAGACCGACGGAAAATGAAAAGTTGCGATTTTCTAGGCCGATATGGCTAGGAACTATACTCTCATTCCGGCGTAATAATCAAGGAAATTTGCTGCCGTACCATGGGTGCAGAAGGTGCAATGATATTACGCAGCGGCTGTGACCCCCTGCTTGCACAGGGAGCGTGCCTTGCAACCATGGAGACATTTGTGAGAGATGCTCCGTAATATCATTACGCCTGCTGTGATTTCAAAAACTTTATAGGCATCAAATAAGTTTGTTTGACTACTTGAGTGTGGACATTTCTATTATGACATTTCCTAGCCTTATCCCTAAACCCTAAACACACAAACACATCACTAGCTTTAAAAAAAGTGTCATTTTTTAATTATAACAGTGTTTTTCGTTATGTTTCATTGTATTAGTCTTAGAGGATATTTGATCCTAAAAAGTATAACAAATAAAATTGGCTTTCTTGGACCTTCCTTGCAGTTCATTCTGTAGCTGCACAATGAAGAGACGGTTTAGTGTTGTGGAGTCCCTGGTTCATTTATTTGAATCCAGAGAAGAGAAAAGAGCTGCGACCCTACATACAAGTGATGGATTTATGGAAGGAGAAAGAGATGCGACCCTACATACAAGTGATGGATTCATGGAAGAGGAAAGAGATGTGACCCTACATACAAGTGATGGATTTATAGAAGAGGAAAGAGATGCGACCCTACATACAAGTGATGGATTAATGGAAGAGGAAAGAGACCTGGAAGAAGAAGCTGAGTCGGAAGAAGAGCTCTTCGATCAAGCTTCTGAAACAGAGGACAATACAGAATTCGACCCAGACTACCACTCTACTGATGGGGAAGAGTCAGAGGGAGAGGAAGAGGAAGAAGACGAGGTCCCTCCTGAGGTGGAGGCCGCTTACCAGTCCAAAAATGGGAAAATAATGTGGACTTCAACAACTCTTTCAGAGAGACGAGGGAGAACACCAGCTCGCTTTCTCATAAAAATGACCCCTGGACCAACCAGGTTTGCATGTTCCAATGCCGAAGACATAAAATCAACATTTGAATTGTTTTTCCCAGATGAAATTAAAGAGATTTTGATTAAAATGACCAATTTAGAGGGGAAACGTGTGTTTCATAAAGCCTGGAAGAACCTGGACTGGATAGACTTACAGGCCTATTTTGGTCTGTTGATCCTGGCGGGCGTGTATCGATCCCATCATGAGGCTTTGAGCAGCTTATGGAGCAGTGTATCGGGGAGGGCAATTTTTCGTGCTACCATGCCAATGAAAACTTTTAACATGATGTCGAGGGTCTTCTGCTTTTACAAAAAGGTCGCAGGTCCTGGCCAAGAGAAATGTGACAAGCTGGCACCAGTAAGGGACATTTGGGAAAAATGGGTCGAACGCCTGCCGCTCATGTACAATCCAGGCCCGAACGTCACTGTGGACGAGTGCCTGGTCCCTTTCAGAGGTCGCTGTCCCTTCAAACAATACATGCCAAGTAAACCGAGCAAGTACGGAATTAAAATCTGGGCAGCGTGCGATTCCAGATCGAGCTACGCATGGAACATGCAGATCTACACTGGGAAAGCTTCTGACAGAAAGCCAGAAAAGAACCAGGGAATGCGTGTGGTCTTGGACATGACATCTGGTCTCCAGGGACACACAATCACATGTGACAACTTTTTCACCTCGTACGCCCTCGGCGAAGAGCTGCTCCAAAGAAAAATGAGCATGATCGGAACAGTCAGATCAAACAAGCCTGAGCTCCCACCTGCGCTCCTGTCAATCAAAGACAGGCCCCGACTCTCATCCATGTTCGCCTTCACAGAGACACACGCTCTTGTGTCCTACTGTCCCAGAAAAAAAAAAAATGTGCTTTTGATGAGTACGTTTCACAGAGATGCCGCAATAAGCAGCAAAGACCACAAGAAGCCGCAAATAATCCTAGACTACAACCAGACCAAAGGTGGAGTAGACACCCTTGACCAGGTATTTTACTACTTTGTAACTATTATTTATACATTATACATAGGCATGAAATGAAATGTTACCCTATCTATTTTCTAAATGCATATTATAGATCTTGATGCCCCGATATACTACAAACGAAATCGAAGAACGAACTGATGTGACGTCATTTTGACCAAAACCAGGCCAAAACTAAGTTTGTTTTGTGTTCGTTTTGGGAGTTCGAAATGACTTGCCAAAGTGAAATCTTAGGAAAAGTTTGCTTTAGCTGCAAAACACTTTCGTACAACCATTGCTCCGTGATGATAACATAATAGGAGGTGTGCTCTGAGGCTCCACCTTCTTTCATGTGGAACTCTTCTCTGACTCATTATCTGTTAAATCCATCAAGGTAAGATCTCCACGGGTGAAAACAAACACACTGGAAAGCCGCTTTATAGTAGAAAATAAAGTTGTGCTTCTGATCAAATGAGGCACTGACACTTTTTCATGTTTGATACTGTAAATCTGCTTGCTTTTAAGCAATCTATTGAATATAATGCGATATAAATTAACGTGACGTGACTTTACTGGAGTGATAATTAGCAGTGCTCCTGCTAACATGCCCATGTNCAAATAATCCTAGACTACAACCAGACCAAAGGTGGAGTAGACACCCTTGACCAGGTATTTTACTACTTTGTAACTATTATTTATACATTATACATAGGCACTTTCGTACAACCATTGCTCCGTGATGATAACATAATAGGAGGTGTGCTCTGAGGCTCCACCTTCTTTCATGTGGAACTCTTCTCTGACTCATTTTATCTGTTAAATCCATCAAGGTAAGATCTCCACGGGTGAAAACAAACACACTGGAAAGCCGCTTTATAGTAGAAAATAAAGTTGTGCTTCTGATCAAATGAGGCACTGACACTTTTTCATGTTTGATACTGTAAATCTGCTTGCTTTTAAGCAATCTATTGAATATAATGCGATATAAATTAACGTGACGTGACTTTACTGGAGTGATAATTAGCAGTGCTCCTGCTAACATGCCCATGTTGTTATGATCAGATGCTTATCGTATGCTTTCTATAAAAAAGTTCTTGCTGTTTTCTCATTTTTGTTGTGTTTATTTTGTTACTGAGAGGAAAGCACGCAGCACATATTTACATATTCATCTACACGTCGCTCTCATCAGAGTGGGTGGCGTCAGATGTTTGATAACAGTATATCGCTGCTCACGTATTTCGAATTTCATTTTACCCAAAAACGAAAAAGAACTTAGCAGTGAGTATATAGGGGCCTTTATTGTGAACAATTGACCCTTCGCAAAGACCCGCCCCCCTTAGTTTCTGTTGCTTTGCCCGACAAGCCATGGCGCTATCACGCCACACAGAGTGAAAAATACATAGAGGAGCAAAGAGGACACTGACAACACGTCGACAGACAAGACAGAGCAGGTTACTTATGATATTAAACAAAGTCCCAGCTTTCAAATTGTGTAATTTTTTAAGAAATTTGAACAATAAAAACCGTTTTGTGGCTCTTTAATGACAGATTGCTGTAGTGCCTCAGCTCAAGCGGCTTGTGAACCGATCATCTCTTCCTACTAGTTCATTGACATTGACATTGTGACATGTGGCCAAGTATGGTGACCCATACTCGGAATTTGTGCTCTGCATTTAACCCATCCAAGTGCACACACACAGCAGTGAACACACACACCGTGAACACACACCCGGAGCAGTGGGCAGCCATTGCTGCGGCGCCCGGGGAGCAGTTGGGGGTACGGTGCCTTGCTCAAGGGTCTCACCTCAGTCGTGGTATTGAGGGTGGGGAGAGCGCTGGACATTCACTCCCCTCACCGACAATCCCTGCCGGACCTGAGACTCGAACCCATGACCTTTGGGTTACAAGTCCGACTCTCTATCCATTAGGCCACGACTGCCCCAAAGCATCAAATAAACATGAATGAACATGAGAAGGAATGTTGTTTCAAACGCGGAAAGACGACAGTACACACCATTTTTCAAGTTCAAGTCCACCGAGGTTAATCTTCTAACTCCTGACTGCTTTGTCGAACAAAATGGCGGATTCGGCATTATGATTGGTTTGATCGCTTGTCAATCAAACTCCCGGCGAAGGGTCAATTCATCCGTGCATATGTTCTCTTTTTAAAAAATGTGTTACACCTGGATGTACACAATAGAGAAGAAAAGATCTGTTACTACTTCCATCTTATCATGACTTTTAAGGGCAAATGGCACAAATCGTCAGCTGATGACTAAAGCTTTTGTGTTTTTGGCTTGTTATTTCACTTCCAGGTGGTGGCCACATACACCTGCCAAAGGATGACACGTCGTTGGCCCATGGTGATTTTCTTTAACATGCTGGATGTCTCCGCCTACAATGCATTTGTACTTTGGACTGAAATAAATCCTAAATGGTACAAACAGAGGAACAGCAAAAGGAGACTCTTTCTGGAAGAGCTAGGGGTAGCTTTGGTGACTCCCTACATGAAAAGACGGCACTGCCTTCCTCGCACACAAGCCTCTCAGGATATGGTAAAGGAAGCACAAGCATACTCTTTGAGAAACAAAGCCGCCCCCCAAACTCCCTCGTACAAAAAAGTGATGGAAGCACGCGAATGCTCTCTTGAAGTCAAAGAATCTGGCCCCTCCCCAGTATCAACCCCCTCCAAGAGGAAAAGGTGTCAGGTCTGTGAATCAAAGAAGAGCACAAAAACCAGTATGACGTGCAGTATGTGTAACATGTACATTTGTAAGTCACACGCTGTTATAACTACTTACTGCTACTCATGCAAGAAAGTTTAAACAGGACTTTGTCACTGTTTATCTGCTGTTTTTTTTTTACTGTTTTTATTAAATTCTTTTCTTAGCTATTCTCTTTAGTAACTTGTTTGCTAAACTTCTGATTATTGCTCCTGTTTTCTTGACATTTTTAGTAGTTGACCTCATTATAGTTACCAAATGTTGATGTTTGATGTTTTAAATAAATGATAATATGACAAAATAATGTCTACCCTACATCTTTTCCTTGTAACACTATTTGTATGTGGGCATCACTGCAAAAACTGACACTTCAAAACAAGTGGATATAAAAATGATAAATTTAGACTAAGTTTCTAAGTAAGTATATCGTAAGTAATATATCTAAAATTCATAACTTTTGTCTAGAAATTAAAGGGTTTGTTCACACAAAAGTGAAAATTCTGTCATTAATTACTCAGCCTCATGTTGTTCCAAACTTGTAAGACCGTTGTTCATCTTCAGAACACAAATTAAGATATTTTTGATGAAATCCGAGAGGTATACGACTCGTCTTTTGACAGCAATGTAATCAACACTTTCAAGGTCCAGAAAGGTACTAAAGACATCATTAAAACAGTCGACGTGACTGCAGTGGTTCAACCTTAATGTTATGAAGCGACGCGAATACTTTTTGTGCGCAAAATCAAAACACAAATAACAGCTTTATTCGACAATCTCTTTTCTTCCCTGTCATTATCCTTACACAGATGACTCAGTAAGCACAGTGAAGGCTTCCGTGTTTTAGTCCGAATGCCGGCTCAGGATTGGCCAACGTTGATCATGTGATCAGCACGATGCATCCGTGTGATGCTGACGCAGGAGCCGGCCAATAATGAGTCGGCATTCCGACATAGAACCTGGAAGTGCTGGATATAAACAACATACGAGAATGACACAGAAGAGAAGATATTGTTGAATAAAGTCGTTATTTTAGTTATGTTTTTGCACACAAAAAGTATTCTCGTCCCTTCATAAAATTATGGTTGAACCACTGCAGTTATGTCGATTGATTTAACGATGTCTTTAGTAACTTTCTGGACCTTGAAAGTGTTGATTATATTGCTGCCTATAGACGAGTCATATACCTCTCGGATTTCATCAAAAATATCTTAATTTGTGTTCTGATGATGAACGAAGGTCTTATAGGTTTGGAACGACATGAGGGTGAGTAATTAATGACAGACATTTCATTTTTGGGTGAACTAATCCTTTAATTTTTTTTAGAACAACCCAAAGACTTGCAACATGCATCACTGACGCCACCTACTGGCTATAATTATTATTTCATGTCACTGTCGTTTTTTTTCAGCAGATATAAGCAGGTGTTTCAAATACATATAATATTTTTCTAATTTGTCAGTTTAATGAAGTGTATGTTTTCACTGCAGTGGTGTGATTTAGAGGTAAGTAAGTCTAAATACAATAGAACTTTCAAAATAAATTAACAAGTTTAGTGATATTACATAAGTAAAGTTTGTTTCACTATTTCTTAAAAGAAAAAGGAAGTCATGACTAGGAACCGATGTTTGTTTTTTATTAATTCACTATCTGGTATTTTGATGTATTTCAAACAATATTTATGATAGTAACCAGTTTGATAGTAAACTTCACATTTGCACAGGTTTGTAGGTGCTTTAGTCACAATATTAAGTTTAAGGCCACTCCTACTGTATCCTGACCTTGCAACCTGTGGCCTTCGCATGCAGATATATTTCTCAACAATAATTAAAACAACCATGAAGTAGTTATGTATAACATAAACATAAGTACATGATGGTCATTATTGCAAAGTTACAGCTAGATTGCAACATTGTCGTCTGAATTTTCACAAATTCCTTCATCGAACATGAAACATCGGAAATATTCTTCAGATATGATTCTGTTGTGTGCAACATCTGCATGACTGTGCATGTGCATCACCAGAAGGCGCGTGCACTGAACACGAGGACTGCACTACTGCTCCATTACGATGTCAATAATATGGTCATATCTGCAATTTCTGCACCATTGAACTCAAGGAAACAGTATATATTTGCAGTAATCGGCACATGGACGTTTCCATCTGAATGCAGCGCTGGTGTTGCGTGTTAATGTCATGCATCTGTGTTCCTCGCGCAGAGTCTGCTTTTGAAATACACGGGAAGACCAGGAAACAAAAGGATTTTTCTGCAATCCAAAACATCATCTCATATATATAAGGTAAGACGCACACAAAGCTTTATTTGAATTCTTAGGACAAAAAAAATGTTCATTGTTTATAGGCGATTTTTTTTTCAAATGTCATGGCGCGTTTCATAGTATTTTACACAAAGTGCAAAGATCTCATGGAAATGTGGATGGATCTTTTCACATTCCAGCTGCTGCCATTTTGTTTATTGTTTAGCCCCCCCAGGTTCTGTTCGGTCATTTTAAGCATATTTCACTTTTAACCATTTGAACACACAAAACGTGGGACTAGATTCGATCAGTCTAAGTGGTTGTATAAAACGCGAAATCTGAGCGACCATTGTAAATAAATCGGAGTATAAAACAGACCAATTACTAAATAAACTGTCAAATAAAATAAATCAGGCAAAATGCATAACACACACGCAAAAATGAATGATGCCATAACACATGGCTTTTTCTCCTTTTTTTTATTTGTCAAGAAAAATCTGATATTCAAGTGTTGTCAGCAGAGTCAAATGACACCCTGTTCCACCTCTCTGGACATCATGGGTTGAGCATGACCAAGTCCAGCTCCACCTCTGTGGATCTAATGGGTGGAGGAGGGATCGGTAGAGTTATAATGGGTAGGGTTAGGGTGTGGTTGGAGGGGGAGCTGGACTTCATGGCTCTGCAGTGAGGGGCCTATATATAAATTTACATTTACATTTATGCATTTGGCAGACGCTTTTATCCAAAGCGACTTACATTGCATTATACTATACATTTGTATCTGAGTATGTATAGCAACTATATAAATATATAGTTGCAGCGATGCCATGCTGATGCGTGCTAAAATGTTTGTAAACATGATGGGAATCGCTCATTGGCTGAGAACAATCGTGATATTTTGTTCCTGGCTTAAATGTTAATAGAGTGCAAGTCGGGTTCCAGAAGTAAAATTCATTCATTCATTATGCCACCGTCGCAGCTTCCGCTTCTTCCGGTCAAGTGCATGTGGGGTTGCAGCGCTGTTTATCATATTAGATACATTTAAGTGTGTTGAAAATGATGTTATAACTTTACTTTGTGCGTTTGCTCGGTGGCTGCTATGACACTTGTTGCACACTGCAGTAAGCTAGAATAGTAGCGACGCTCGCGCTGTGTTTGCGGATTAGATGCAATATTTGTCATATACATATATAGACATATATACACAATTCAGACTTTTTTCGTGAAGTAACAAACACTTTTCATTCAGTACTTTATATAATCTACTAAATACAGTGCCTGTATGTGCAAGAATAAAGTTAGGTTCTGGCTGATAGACGGAGCTCATCATCCATCACTGATAGCTGACAGACATTACGATGTTGGGCCAGTGTTGTGCCAAATTCTGACCCCCGCCAAATTATTACCCCCCTAGTATTGGTAAGTTTAGGACTAGGTGTGGGGGAGGGATTAGGATTAGGGGTGGGGTTACGATTAGGCAATCAGGTAGCAACTTCAACGAGGGGGGTAATAATTTGGCAGGAAGACGAAATTCGGCAAAACACTGGCATTTCTGCGCTATATCCTCTAGTAGTTTTATCTAAAGCCAAACGTGCTTCATTCAAGCCCTTTCAGCTCTGTGCACGTTCTCTCTTTCTCCAGATGCGCGCCATTGTTTTTAATTCATTCCAATGGAAGTTGAGCTTAACGCTCAAACGCAAACATGAAGCTCCCCATAATATGTTAGCGAACATATGGCACCGCCCACTCTGCTGAGAGCGGCATTTAGATGAATATGCAAGCATGTGCTGCGTGCTTTCCTCTCAATAACAAAATAATCACACAACAAAACAGCAAGGTTTTAAATCATACCAAAAATATCTGATCATAGCAACGATAATGTTTGCAAGCTCTGCAATTCGGCACTCTAGTGAAGTCACGTCATGTTTATTTATATAGCACTTTATACAATAGATTGCTTAAAATCAAGCAGCTTTATCATGTTATAGATAAAAAACAGTATCAATGTCGCATTTCATCAGAAGTACAACTTAATTTTCAACTATAAAGCAGCTCTCTAGTGTGTTTATGTTTTCACTCGCGGACGTCTGACCTCGATGGCCTGAACAGGCAAAATTAACTGGAAAACATTTCCACGTGAAAGAAGCACACCTACCTGTTAAGTAATCGGCACGGACCAATGGTAGTACAAAGAAGTTTACCAGCTGTAACAAACTTTTCCGGAAACTCTTTGGCAAGCTGTTTCGAACTCCCAAAACAAACTCTAAACGAACTTCGTTTTGGCCTGATTTTGTTTGAAATGTTGTCACATTAGTTCGTTCTTCGATTTCGCATGAAGTATATCGGGGCCTTTAGAGTCAGATGCTGATTTGTCTGCTCAGCACTGCATAGAGTCGAATGCACATTAACATTTAAAAATCTGTTTTAATTATGAGTGAACAGTTACAGATGGGGCAGAGCCCTATTGATACATCCTAGCCTTAACCCTAAACCTAACTATCACACAAACCTGTGCAAATCACTAGCTTTAAAGATAAGCGTCATCTGGCCACAAAGTGGTTTTAATACATGTTTTACTGTAGTATTAGAGGACATTTGACCCTTACAATTATAACAACTAAGGTTATAAATGTGGCTTCCTTGGACCTTCCAGTTCATTCTGAAGCTGCACAAGAGACGGTTTAAGAGGAAGAGACGGGATGGAGAGAAGGTTTTATATTGCGGAGGCAATAATTGAATCTAGTGAAGAGGAAAGGGACGCAATCCTACCTATGACAAGTGATGAATTTATGGAAGAGGAAAGAGATGTGACCCTGCATACAAGTGATGGATTAATGGAAGAGGAAAGAGATGCAAACCTACATACAAGTGATGGATTAATGGAAGAAGAAAGAGGTGCGACCCTACATACAAGTGATGGATTTATGGAAGAGGAAAGAGATGCAACCCTACATAAAAGTGATGGATTTATAGAAGAGGAAAGAGATGCGACCCTACATACAAGTGATGGATTAATGGAAGAGGAAAGAGACCTGGAAGAAGAAGCTGAGTCGGAAGAAGAGCTCTTCGATCAAGCTTCTGAAACAGAGGACAATACAGAATTCGACCCAGACTACCACTCTACTGATGGGGAAGAGTCAGAGGGAGAGGAAGAGGAAGAAGACGAGGTCCCTCCTGAGGTGGAAGCCGCTTACCAGTCCAAAAATGGGAAAATAATGTGGACTTCAACAACTCTTTCTGAGAGACGAGGGAGAACACCAGCTCGCTTTCTCATAAAAATGACCCCTGGACCAACCAGGTTTGCATGTTCCAATGCCGAAGACATAAAATCAACATTTGAATTGTTTTTCCCAGATGACATTAAAAAGAATTTAATTGAAATGACCAATTTAGAGGGGAAACGTGTGTTTCATAAAGCCTGGAAGAACCTGGACTGGATAGACTTACAGGCCTATTTTGGTCTGTTGATCCTGGCGGGCGTGTATCGATCCCATCATGAGGCTTTGAGCAGCTTATGGAGCAGTGTATCGGGGAGGGCAATTTTTCGTGCTACCATGCCAATGAAAACTTTTACCATGATGTCAAGGATCTTCTGCTTTTACAAAAAGGTTGCAGGGCCTGGCCGACAGAAACGTGAAAAGCTGGCACCAGTAAGGGACGTTTGGGAAAAATGGGTTGAACGCCTGCCGCTCATGTACAATCCAGGCCCGAACGTCACTGTGGACAAGTGCCTGGTCCCTTTCAGAGGTCGCTGTCCCTTCAAACAATACATGCCGAATAAACCGAGCAAGTACGGAATTAAAATCTGGGCGGCGTGCGATTCCAGATCGAGCTACGCATGGAAAATGCAGATCTACACTGGGAAAGCTTCTGACAGAAAGCCAGAAAAGAACCAGGAAATGCGTGTGGTCTTGGACATGACATCTGGTCTCCGGGGACACACCATCACATGTGACAACTTTTTCACCTCGTACGCCCTCGGCAAAGAGCTGCTCCAAAGAAAAATGAGCATGATCGGAACAGTCAGATCAAACAAGCCTGAGCTCCCACCTGCGCTCCTGTCAATCAAAGACAGGCCCCGACTCTCATCCATGTTCGCCTTCACAGAGACACACGCTCTTGTGTCCTACTGTCCCAGAAAAAAAAAAAACGTGCTTTTGATGAGTACGCTTCACAGAGATGCCGCAATAAGCAGTGAAGACCACAAGAAGCCGCAAATTATCCTAGACTACAACCAGACCAAAGGTGGAGTAGACACCCTTGACCAGGTATTTTACTACTTTGCATTATTTGTTTGTTTTCATTCAAGGCCAAATGGCACATGTAAAATGAATTTAATTGTTAGCTGATGAAGTAAAGCTTGTTTTTTTGGTTTTTTTTTCATTTCCAGGTGGTGGCCACATACACCTGCCAAAGGGTGACACGTCGTTGGCCCATGGTGATTTTCTTTAACATGCTGGATGTCTCCGCCTACAATTCTTTTGTGCTGTGGATGGAAATAAATCCTACATGGCAAAAAACGAAGCCATACAGAAGGAGACTCTTTCTGGAAGAGCTAGGGGAAGCTTTGGTGACTCCCTACATTAAAAGACGGCAACACCTTCCCCGCACACAGTCCTCTCAGAATATGGTAAAGGAAGCACAAGCATGCTATTCGGGAGCCGCCACCCCCCAACCTCCCCCGTACAGTAAAGTGATGGAAGATTACGAACGCTCTCCGAGAAAGAAAGCCCCCCTCTCGCCAGTATCAACCCCCTCCAAGAGGAAAAGGTGTCAGGTCTGTGAATCAAAGAATGCCTCAAAAACCACTATGACGTGCAACAAGTGTAACATGTACATTTGTAGGTCACACGCTGTTATAACTAATTACTGCTACACTTGCAAGAAAGTTTAAACAAGACTTTGTCACTGCTTATGTTCTGGTTGTTACGCAGTTATGATACATTCTTTTCTTGCTGTTCTCTTTGCTAATCATCTTATTGTCCTGTTTTCTTGACATTTTTATTAGTTTACTTCATTAATATGTTGATGTTTTGAATAAATACTCTACAAAATGATGTGTACTCTACATCTTTTCATTGTAACACTATTTGTAAACATAATGTGGGCATCACTGCAAAAACTGACACTTCAAAACAAGCAGATTTAAAAAAGAAAAACTTTGACAAATACTAGTGTTCCTTAGGAAGTATATATCCAAATTCATAACTTGTGTTTAGAAAATAGGTTTGTTAGAACATTTGGTTTACCAATGCAAAATGTATAATATTTTTATTAGTTTACTTCATTAGTTATTGAATGTTGATGTTTTAAATAAACGATAGACTACAAAATAATGCATACTCTACAGTACGTCTTTTCTTTGTAACACTCTTTGTAAGCATAATATGACATCACTTCAAAACAGGTGGATTTTAAAATGATAAACTTAAATATTAGTGTAAGTATACAGTACACATATTTATAANGTACTCTACATCTTTTCATTGTAACACTATTTGAAAACATAATGTGGGCATCACTGCAAAAACTGACACTACAAAACAAGCAGATTTAAAAAAGAAAAACTTTGACAAATACTAGTGTTCTTTAGGAAGTATATTTGAAAATATTTACCAATGCAAAATGTATAATCTGTTTAATGTGCCTTGTTTGTTTTCTTGATATTTTTATTAGTTTACTTCATTAGTTATTGAATGTTGATGTTTTAAATAAACGATAGACTACAAAATAATGCATACTCTACAGTACGTCTTTTCTTTGTAACACTCTTTGTAAGCATAATATGACATCACTTCAAAACAGGTGGATTTTAAAATGATAAACTTAAATATTAGTGTAAGTATACAGTACACATATTTATAACTTGTATAACAGTTTGTTAGAATATTGGGTTCCAGAGATCGAGACCAACATATGTGGATCACTGACTGGTTTAAAGTGTGATTTCATGTCATTGTCATGTTTTTTCCTAATGTATGTGGTAAAAGTAATATAAAATATATTATAGATACTAATATTTTAGATCGAATTTAGGTTTAAATACCATAGCAATGCGATAGTGACTTACATTTCTTTTAAAATATATTTTAAACAGATAAATTAACTTACTTCTTATGTTGTATGACATTGTCACAGATTGACTCATGCCGTATTTTCCAAGTGTAAGGAAATTCCTAAAAGCGTATGTGTAGCCTACTTTCTTCTCCGAGGTGAATTTCTCCAGACTGGAGCTCCAGATGTCAGTTGACAGGTGTGAATCTATGGTGTGAACTCGCTTTGTTGTTGCGACAACCAGAACACAAGAGAGATATTCACCTCAGTGAAGAAATTACGTGTATAATTAATTACCCATGAGCCGGCTGTTGCATTTTGATCTTAATTTCTCAAAATGGCGTGCTTGTGGTTTTGAAGTGCTTCGCTAACAGTCTCATCATGAATGCGCACAAACGGCCAAGGTCAGGATTTTTGCTAAATAATCAATTTCATTTCGGTTTGTTTTTCACAAGACCCTATCGTATGCCTTCAGAACAAGGGAGAAGGTGGCTCCTCAAAAATAAATGAATTAATGAATAACAATCCACAGTTCAAAATTGAAGCGACACAGGTATTATGAATTTTGATGTTAAAAAGTGTATACCTTTTTCAAAAGTTAGGCTACACTGTCCAAAAGCGACAGCAGCAGGTTAATGTTGAGCTTTTTTCTTGCCTCCATTGAGCCCACTGATTTATAAAGTCATCTTGAAATCAAAATATCTTCCCCTCCCTATTTCAGCAACATCTCTTCTCTGATGATGTGTTTACTGGCGTGAGGGCGGGACAAGCTGTCACTCACATGAGATCCACCAATAGCAAACATACAACCATAAATTAATTCCCCATGGACAAAATCCTACATTTAAAACTAGATGGCGCTGTCACAAAAACTAGGGTCCTAGAAATGCAGTCCTGAAACTGCTGCGGTCCTAAAAGTGCAGATAATATTGCATCCACTAGTTACTAGTTCCTTATTCATTCTGATCAATTTTAGAGATACAAGTGACTAGTATCTGTAAAATTGGTCAGAATGAATAAGTAATGGGAAGTTAATGGGAAGACTAATTAAAAAGTAAGTAAACAACTTACTTAGATATCACCGCTTTGTCACATCACATTCAAACATGAAATGACTTGAAAATATAATCTGTGAGGGTCTTTTAGTGTGCAATCAGTTTGGTGAAATCCTTGTGTCTGTGACCATCATGACACCTGCAGTGTTTACTGAGCTTTGATGAATGATGATCTGAAAATAAGTTGACTAATTAAAACAGCTAAACATCAGTTAACAAATATACAGGTGCTGGTCATATAATTAGAATATCATCAAAAAGTTGATTTATTTCACTAATTCCATTCAAAAAGTGAAACTTGTATACTATATTCATTCATTACACACAGACTGATATATTTCAAATGTTTATTTCTTTTAATTTTGATGATTATAACTGACAACTAAGTTGATCCCAAATTCAGTATCTCAGAAAATTAGAATATTACTTAAGACCAATACAAAGAAAGGATTTTTAGAAATCTTGGCCAACTGAAAAGTATGAACATGAAAAGTATGAGCATGTACAGCACTCAATACTTAGTTGGGGCTCCTTTTGCCTGAATTACTGCAGCAATGCGGCGTGGCATGGAGTCGATCAGTCTGTGGCACTGCTCAGGTGTTATGAGAGCCCAGGTTGCTCTGATAGTGGTCTTCAGCTATTCTGCATTGTTGGGTCTGGCATATCGCATCTTTCTCTTCACAATACCCCATAGATTTTCTGTGGAGTTAAGGTCAGGCGAGTTTGCTGGCCAATTAAGAACAGGGATACCATGGTCCTTAAACCAGGTACTGGTAGCTTTGGCACTGTGTGCAGGTGCCAAGTCCTGTTGGAAAATGAAATCTGCATCTCCATAAAGTTGGTCAGCAGCAGGAAGCATGAAGTGCTCTAAAACTTCCTGGTATACGGCTGCGTTGACCTTGGACCTCAGAAAACACAGTGGACCAACACCAGCAGATGACATGGCACCCCAAACCATCACTGACTGTGGAAACTTTACACTGGACCTCAAGCAACGTGGATTGTGTGCCTCTCCTCTCTTCCTCCAGACTCTGGGACCCTGATTTCCAAAGGAAATGCAAAATTTACTTTCATCAGAGAACATAACTTTGGACCACTCAGCAGCAGTCCAGTCCTTTTTGTCTTTAGCCCAGGCGAGACGCTTCTGACGCTGTCTGTTGTTCAAGAGTGGCTTGACACAAGGAATGCGACAGCTGAAACCCATGTCTTGCATACGTCTGTGCGTAGTGGTTCTTGAAGCACTGACTCCAGCTGCAGTCCACTCTTTGTGAATCTCCCCCACATTTTTGAATGGGTTTTGTTTCACAATCCTCTCCAGGGTGCGGTTATCCCTATTGCTTGTACACTTTTTTCTACCACATCTTTTCCTTCCCTTCGGCTCTCTATTAATTTGCTTGGACACAGAGCTCTGTGAACAGCCAGCCTCTTTTGTAATGACCTTTTGTGTCTTGCCCTCCTTGTGCAAGGTGTCAATGGTTGTCTTTTGGACAACTGTCAAGTCAGCAGTCTTCCCCATGATTGTGTAGCCTACAGAACTAGACTGAGAGACCATTTAAAGGCCTTTGCAGGTGTTTTGAGTTAATTAGCTGATTAGAGTGTGGCACCAGGTGTCTTCAATATTGAACCTTTTCACAATATTCTAATTTTCTGAGATACTGAATTTGGGATTTTCCTTAGTTGTCAGTTATAATCATCAAAATTAAAAGAAATAAACATTTGAAATATACCAGTCTGTGTGTAATGAATGAATATAATATACAAGCTTCACTTTTTGAATGGAATTAGTGAAATAAATCAACTTTTTGATGATATTCTAATTATATGACCAGCACCTGTACAATTTTTTGTACTGCATAGTTATTATTTTGGAATGTCTAAAAATGCTTAAACATGCTTAATCTTTATGAGAAATATACTTTGTTTCAGTAAATAGAACATTAATTACATTCTTATTGTAAAAAAACAAAATAGAATTCTATTGAATTCAAAATGTTTCTTGATAGTGCAAGTAATGTTTATTTAAGCTGAAAAATGTGTCAACTGTACAACAAGGACAGGGTGAGTAATTTGGGGGTGAACTGTCCCTTTAATTAGAATTTTAAAAAACACTTTTAACTTTTGCATCTTTATTTTTATTTATTTTTATTTTTTATGTTATTTTATAGCTTGACTGGAGGCCAGTCCAGATGGCTTTCATGTCCAGACTGTCTCGGTCACGGAGTAATTCCAGGTCTCCCAGCAGAAAGGACTCGGAGAAGGGCTGTCCGGTACTAACTGTTTCTGAACTTGAGCGTCTGCTGTACACGGGGAAAACCGCCTGTAATCATGCAGATGAAGTGTGGCCAAGACTCTACATAGGTGACCAGTGAGTAGCCCATGAATATATGTGGTTTTGGTCATGCCGTATACCGTATATTGAACAGGTGATTATTATTTATTTGCTTATATTAAAAAAGTATCTCGTTTTTCAAACAAAAAAGATGTGTTGGGATCATAAAATGCTTTATTAATGCTTTAAATAATGCATTTAAAGTGCCCCTATTGTGCTTCTTCAAATATTTCCTTTCATATAGTGTGTAATATAGCTGTTTGTGAATGTAAAAGATCTCCAAAGTTTTAAAGATCAAAAAGCATGACAAATTAAGTTATTGTCTCGATTCTTAAAGGGATAGTTCAGAAGTTATGTGCAAATGTATATTATAAGAAAATGTAAGTGTTTTTTGACATTGGATGTATGTAGGAGACCTCCCAAACAAAATTAGGAACCTTTAAAACAGCATAATAAGGGCACTTTAATAAAGTGTGACAAAATCCAGTAACTGATACAGTATAAGTAAAAGAGTTAACTTCTCTCCTGCACAAATTGGTAAACTAGTAATTACCAGTAAATGTTGTACCATGTACAATTTTATCTCAATAGCCTTTCATACTCATTTCAGAGAAATTGCCTCAAACCGCAAAGAACTCATCAAGCTGGGGATCACACACATCCTCAACTGTGCTCAGAGCAAATGGAGAGGCGGTGCAGAGCATTACGCTGGCATGAACATCACGTATCACGGCATTGAAGCCCACGATTCGCCCTCCTTCGACATGAGTGTGAACTTCTACCCAGCGTCCGAGTTCATTCACAGAGCCCTTAGTACTGGAGGTCAGTTCATAACGGGCCTCTTTCTTTCAACCAGAAGTTTTTTCCCAGGCTTATTATAATAAAAATAAAGGTTTAAAATAATAGCAAAAAGGGTTTTACAGCCCTTGAGTTTCATAAAGAACTTTTTTTATTCTTAATTTCTTTACAAAAATGTATGTACTGGTTAAGTGTGCATACTATAGAAGCTTGTTTCTGCCAGTGAATAAATAAATAAAATAATTGGTAATTGTGACTCATAATTCTTTTTTTTTTTCTCGCAATTGCGAGTTTCCCCCTTGGAATTCTGACTTTTTTTCTCAATTACGTGATATAAAGTCAGAATTGTGAGATATAAACCCGCAATTTTGAGAAAAATCTGTATTTTTTTCCTCAGAATTGGACTTTATATCTCGCAATTGTAAGAAAAAGTCAGAATCAGAAACAAGCTTTAATAGCATATTCATACTTGAGTGTACACTTTTTTTAATTTTTTTATTTTCATGTTATTTTTATTTTCCATTTGGTGTTATGTATAAGATATTTGTGCTTATATGTGACTTTTGAATTTATATTCGGAAATTCTAATAAAAAGAGTCAGATATATGTGTGCATACACATAGGGTCTAAAAACGTGAGAGCAAGTGAAAAATTTTTCATTCTCTTTAATTTGTCATTACACATTACATTAATAGTATATCGATTTGTGCGAAAGTTGAATTGAACGTTTTAAATTAATTTAAGAATGTTTTAGAATTTGATATGTAATTTTAATTACAGATATTCAGTGTAGTCTTTTTATGTCATTCATGTGAAAATGACGATGCGGTGTCTCTAATTTTGTAGGAACGGTTCTTGTGCATTGTGCCGTCGGGGTGAGCCGATCTGCTACGCTGGTTCTGGCCTACCTCATGATCCGGCAGAACATGACTTTAGTGGAGGCCATCAAGACCGTGAAGGACCACCGTGGCGTAACACCGAACCGCGGTTTCCTGCGTCAGCTCAACGGTCTGGACAGCGTTCTGCGTGCCAGCCGCAATGCAACATAAACTCACTGGTAGCATTTGAACTTTCTGGCCCAGGCCTTGACCTAATGCATTTGTATTTGCAGTAAATAAGAGCAGAATGTCTTTACATACAGTGAGTTTATTCCAGCTGTCCTCCTGCGGTCAGTACAAATGCCTTATTACATCAGGAACTCTAGAAATGTACATAATGCCTTATTCACTGTTAACCGTTCACATCTGTTCACATGACCACCCACTGAAATGTTGCTGTGTTAATCGCTGTAGAGAAGTGACCCACGTGTTTTCATTAAAGCAAGCAGGAATGCTTAAGAAGCCTTTCGCAACCAACGTGTTTTTGAGACGTAGGGCAGTGGAATTAAAAAAATATAGCGCATGTTTACATAGAAAAACAATGTAAAAGCAGCACAGTGGGATGCAAAAAATCTGTGGCATTTACGGAACTAGAGACATGTTTTTTAAAAATTGAAATTCTCGGCTCGAGAATGCCGTGTCATGCATGAAACGCTCCAAAAGACACCAGATGCTAGCGCAACAGTCAAACATGTCCGTCTAGTGCGTTTACATAGAAAAGCAGTGCAAAACGTATTCTGTGTGAATGGCCCCCAAGCCTGGTCTAAGCCTGGTTTATGTTTGACACAAATTCACAAAAAATGGTGCTTTTTTACAGTTTAAAAAAATGGTGCTTTTTTACAGTTCAGATGGGTCATTTGAATAGAATTTCAGCTCGACAGAATGTTCCAGGATCAGATTAGATTGTGATAGATTTTACAAAATAATGTGCTGGATAAAATAAAACATCTGCCATCTTGAACAGATCTTAAGCCAGCACCACTTTTCCTATTGCTCATACTTAAGGTTAAAGATTTAGATAAAAAGAGAAAACAAATATTAAACTCTGGCAACATTTCAGCTACTTGCATAAACAATACTGCAAAATGTGCAACTTGTTTTAGGTTTGCACGTGTTGGATGACCAAAAAAACATTTGTGACCTTGTGACCACCCATAACAACCTAGTGAGCCTCACAGAAATGCCAGAGCAACTGCATAGCAGTGATCTAGTAACCATCCACAACACCTTTGTAACCAACTAGAAATCCTAAGGGGCCATTTACACAGAACGCAGTTTTGCGTTTAACAACACGAGACGCAGAGTAGTGGAATGGGGAAAAACGCAAGGTCCAGAAGATCCAGCGTTTTTTAAAAGTTCAACTGTTAACTTGAGCTCTGCGTTTTTAGAATGCTGTGTCCACGTTTAACACTAGCTGCATCCCAATTCAGAGGCTGCATCCTTCAAAGACTGCATTTGAAGGCCGATTGCGTCACAGCAGTGCGACAAAGGCTGTCCCAATTCGAAGGCTGCTTCAAATGCGGCCTTCGTTTCCCGTGAAATGAAGGATACAACAGATGGATCTTTCGCTGACCACAGAATTCATTGTGCACCTTTGACGACAGGATTTATTGAGAGAAATTGCTGAATTACACTTTCAAACGTAAATATTGGGTTTCAACTTACTCAAATATCTAATGATACAAATGAAAAAAAACAAAAACAAACTTTAAAGCGGTTAAAATGTTGACATATCTTACTAAGATGTGATTATATATAGTTTATACTCTACTATATACAGAAATGGACCATGGTGGACATATTTAGACAGTTTTTGCCTGTTTTGCTTTCAAACAGTTGAATATAACTTTCAAAAAAGTCCAGTACAAACGTTACTGCCACTCACCAACGGCAGCTATTACAGTGGCTAGGTGACAAGAACAATCCTCCATAAGCTAGACCATCCCATTTAACAACGCTCGGTCTGACCTTTGCGGCCTTCGAAGGAGTGGCCTTTAAAGTCCGAGTCCTTTGAAGGATGCAGCCTCTGAATTGGGACGCAGCTAATGACTGAAAAATGCGCAAGATGCAAGCGCAACGGTCAAAAATGTTCGTCTAGCCACGCATGTGTACATAGACAAACTGCATTTTTGTTTTTTTGTGTTGTGGAATAGAAAAACTCAAGGTCTAGAGATGTTTTTTTAAGTTGAACTTTTAACTTAAGCGCTGATTCTTTAGAACACTGCAAAAGACTCGAGACGCACAGTGGAATGAAAAAATAATGCAAGGTCTAGAAATGCTTTTTTTTTTTTAAGTTTAGCTACTTTTAAATTTAAAGTAGTTTTAAAAATGTTTTTTAGAACATCTTTTCACGTGCGAGACACTGCAAAAGGTGCGAATGCAACAGTCTAACACGTCAGTCTAGCATGTTTATATAGATAAACAATGGAAAAGCAGCGCAGTGGGATGCAAATACGCGTTCTGTGCGAACAATGCATTGGCAACTGCCACCAGTTTTGCCAAGTCTGTGCAACAAAAGTATCCCAATGGCCAGTCAAAAGTAGCCCAAAAAATAGCCCAATGTGATTTTCTTCACTGGGCGGCCAAATTCTCCACTGAATTCGTACGTCTGGGCCCCCAGTTTTGGGGGATGTTGGAGCGCCGAAATCATAAATACGGGGGTGGAATCAACCCAAGTAAAAATGTTTTACCGCGGCAACAACTTAAAAGTATCCCAATTCCACAGGAAAACCTTGAACTTGGCAACACTGACTGCCACAGACCCCACATCAATCACAACAAACTAGTGACCATATAGTATCACTAATATTAACCAGACAGAACTCCCTAACAACTACCTAGAAACACCCTAGTTACCTAGCAGTACCATAGCAACTTTGGAAGCTTGTTTTCGACACTGAATAAAAAATAAAAAGGTAATCAAATAAAAAAGGTAATCAAGAATTTACATCTCATAATTCTGACTTTTTTTCTCAGAATTGCGCGATATAAACTCACAATTATGAGAAAAGTCCGCTTTTTTCCTCAGAATTGGACATTATAACTTGCAAATAACTGAGAAAAGAAGTCAGAATTGGGAGATATAAACTCGCAATTGTGAGAAAAAAGTCAGAATTAGTGTTACTCCGTGTCCTAACCAGACGCGATGCGATAAGATTCCAGCGACGAGCAATTTGACTGTCCACACTAGACGCGACGCGACAGTGAGAAGCGATAAAATCAATCAAAAACCACAGCCAATCAGAAGAGAGTGTGGGCGGGCTCTCACGGCAAGAGCACAGCAGACACAATGAAATGGGCAAGTACATAGTAAAATTCATAAATATTACACAATTTAAACATTATTGTTATCATTGCCATACTTTGTGTTGATGTTTCAGCCACGACGTCGCGGAGAAATAGAAACCGTTTCTAATATAGAATATTCGTGTGTTGTGGCTGGTTAGGACAAAAACTCAGATTAACATGGAAAAGATACCTTTTATTGCATGTCGCGGCGTCGCGTCAGGTTTCGACACGGCGCAAGTCAAAAATGTCTATTTACAACATGTTTTTGAAGCGTTGATCAATTGACCCTTCGCCGGGAGTTTGATTGACAAGCGATCTAACCAATCAGAACGCCGAATCCGCCATTTTGTCCGACAAAACAGTCAGGAGTTAGTTAACCTCGGTGGACTTTGCGAAGGGTCAATTCTCACTTTTTTTCTCACAATTCTGACTAGTGTTGTCAAAAGTACCGACTTTGGAACCAAGTCGGTACTGAAACTTTGAGCGCTGTTGAGCAGATTCTTAAACACATCTGATTGGCCATTGTGTTCACGCACTCAACAGATATGTCTGGGATTGGCTCAATTGACCCTTCGCAAAGACCCGCCCCCCTTAGTTACTGTTACTTTGTTCTACAGTGAAAAATACATCGCGGAGAAAAGAGGACACTGACAACACGTCGACAGACAAGACAAAGCAGGTTACTTATTTTAAACAAAGTCCCAGCTTTCAAACTGTGTAGTTTTTTAAGAAATTCAAACAATAAAAACCGTTTTGTGGCTCTTTAATGTGTCGTGACCATGGTCGTGACAGATTGCTGTAGCGCCTCAGCTCAAGAGGCTCGTAAACCGATCATCTCTTCCTACTAGTTCATTTATAGCATCAAATAAACATGAATGAACATGAGAAGGAATGTTGTTTCAAACGCGGAAAGACGTTAATACACACAATTTTTTGAGTTTAAGTCCACCGAGGTTAATCTTCTAACTCCTGACTGCTTTGTCGGACAAAATGGCGGATTCGGCGTTCTGATTGGTTAGATCGCTTGTCAATCAAACTCCAGACGAAGGGTCAATTGTGAGTTTATAATGTCAGAATTACGAGTTCAAACTCACAATTCTGACCTTTTTTCTCGAGTTTATATCTCTTTATTCTGACGTTTTGTAACGTAAACTCGCAATTGTGAGAAGTCAGAATTGTGAAATAAAAGACAGAATTATATTTAAATAAAAATGTATTCCACGGTGGAAACAAGCTTCCATAAGCAACCCCTCAGAACACACTAGTAACCACTTAGACATCCTAGCCATACCTTAGCAACTGCCTAGAGCACCCTAGCAACAACCCAGAACAACATACCCCATAATATTGCCATAGTGACCTTCCAGAACACCGTAAAAAAACCACTCAAATATATTGAAGGCCAGATTGTCTTTTCCAGAAGATGTAGTTTTAACCCCAAATTCAAAAATGTCTTGTTATAGGTGCAGTGTTATAGTTATAATAGAAAGTTTGAAAGTATGATCCATTTGTTTTCCATTTAAAAGCCGGTGTCTCAAGTATCTTTTAATGAAGGTAATGTAGCTGATCACATTCATCACAAAACCCTGAACTCTAAACTCAAGTGTACATGTGACTATATGCAAATTACAGTCAGTTTTGTTACACATTAACTTGTTTGATTAATCATTGATGTGTGCTTTAGTTTGTATAAATATTACAAAAAAGATGTCATGTGAAGTATTCTACACGTTTCAAGTTATACAAGTCGTCTCTTTTAACTTGTTTTGTATGGTATTGTAAAATATGGTAGCTGCACAACAAGTGCAACCTTCTTGTACTTACAAATCCAGCAAATCCTCAAGTGCAGTACAATGTACCAACTGTAGCTGTATCAATTACAGTGTGCTAGTGTTATTGTCATTTCTGTACATTTGTATCATTGGGGACAGCTGTTTACTGTATTTGTGTATGTGTTGGTCGTCGTAACATCTTCCAACCACTGCAACAGCTGGAGCTAAATACTGCCAGGACTGCCAATCCCTTCCACTGTACGTGGAGCTGAACCACACACCAGTTTGTGTCTTAAGAACAAGTGTCGATCACTCAGAGATTAAACTTGTTTTGGACCAAATTTCTGAGTTGAATGGGAACGTGCAGCCAGAGACAAACTGGGGAGTTTGTAAAAATCATGATGTTGTTATTTTATTTATAATGCATATGAAATCTAATAAACATTATTTCATTTTTGCAAGGAGTTGCTTTTGTACTGGATCTGAAAAAAAAAAAAAAAGTTCAAACCTGTTTACGCGTAGCTGTTTAAAATAGTTTTATCTCCAGCAAAACGGTTTTAATTTTTTTCTTTCTTTTTTTTCACAAACTTTGCAACAAATATAGAGTGCAATTTTTCAGCGCCGCTGGTTCCAGTGTGGTGAGAAATCGAGTCCCCCCAGGAATCTCCTTTAGGACCCTGAGTGATCCCATTGGTTCAACTGACTTTTAATGGGTAGTATTTTTAGATTTTGATTATAATTCCTGCAAAATCACGTTATGATTTATATCGTTTAAAATGCGTTATAATGACCATTACTGTCTTTTAAATGACATGGTTAATATACTAGTAACTGAAGTTATAGGTTGTGAAATCAAGCATTTCATGCTTTTACTATGCGATTAGCCTGCTAGCTTAGCTTATATTATATTAGGTATGTTTTTTGCTTCCAATTACATTTTTCAAGTTAATGATGTTTGTGTGTGCTTAGCATGATAATTAATTTATTAAAAATGTATAATAGTAATATTATATACTATGCCACATTGCTATTATTGTGTAAATCCTTATCCTTATAAAAAAAAAAAACATTTTTTAGCATGGTTGTGTTTCCAGTTTGTTTTATTATGCAATACATAGGCATTAATTTTATATTTCAAGCATGTTGTTTGTGCACTTAATGTTATAAACATCATACAATATAGGTTATAATTAGTCAAGACATCACGATAACAACTTTTGATCAGGCATTATTGCCTGGGTCCTAAAGGAGACCCAATTCCTGGGGGGACTCGATTTCTTATGACGCATAATTAGGGCTGTCAAACAATTAATCGCGATTAATCGCATACAAAATAACTCAAATAAGTTTGCGTTTGCATAATATATGTGTAGTACTGTGTGTAATTAATATGTATATATAAATACACACAAATGAATATATATATATATATGTTTAAGAAAAAAATGTTATGTATAAAATATTTGTATTTATATATAATATAAATTATATAAAAATATAAATAAATACATATACTTGTAAATATTTATCAAATATATATGAATGTGATTGTATTTATATATACATAATAATTACACACAGTACACCCAAAAATATTATGCAAACTCAAACTTTTATTTTGTATGTGATTAATCGCGATTTGACAGCATTTCGCTGAAAGGGATTTTTTTTTTTAAGTCTTTGTTAAAGCATTATAGCCCATAAAAGCTAATCAGCTATGAGGTTAATCATAACATAAACTTTAATTTGAAGCAAAGAAGTATTTGAAAATCAAACAAAAATACAAAGATACATACAAGACCGTGTAATTAAAGCTACAGTTCGTAAAATCTGCCACTTGAGGGCGCACTACCAAAACAATAACAATCGCGTGGTTTGACAACGCTAAGAAGGTGCGTGGAATGATGGGATTTGTTGTCTTCTACCCAACCGCTGACGGCCATCAATCCGACGGAAAGATAAATCATGGATTTAACGGATGAGGTAAAGTTTTACAAATGTTGTGTTTGATGTCATAGTTTTATTATATTGAATTAGACCCGAGTAATGGAAGGTTTACATCGAAATCTTTAGTCATAGATGTTAGAATGTTTGTCCAATTCGATGGTGTGATAACACAGCACAGTTTCAAGTGTTCAAATCAATAATAATAAATGTTATTTTGAACTTACCAATATCATTTGCAATAATAATTGATTCATATTTCTGTATAACACTAACTGACTAACTGTATTTATTTACATTGTTTAACTTGTCAGGTGAAATAAGGCAGTGTAAATAAATCAGTAAATAACCAAATGCAATAACACTGCACCTGCATAAACTTTAGTCTTCAAGAAAACACATTTTTAATATATAAAATAAAGCATGATGAATTGCAACTTCATTATGACTTAAGAATATGCACTTCACATAGTTATGTAAACTATTAAAAACATTTGATATATTTTAAATTGTATATAAACGATTACCACTTGTTCAAAAAATATATACACTCGTGTACATTCGAACACAATAATTGGGCATACATAGCAAACGCGAGTTCAACGATTTGCACGAGTAGATTACATACAAAGTCAATGCAAAGACGCGATCAGACTATGGATCAGACGCGATGCCCCGCGTTTGGCGTGTATGCCTCTTGTCACAAACTCTTCTTGGGTCGTTTGGTTGGCCCGTACGCTTACGTTTACGGGAGCTGTCCTTGTCGACAGAACCAGCGGCAGATGGTAAACAGTAATTATGTTCCATAAATAAGTAACACAATCCACCATAAAACGTGCAAGAAGTAAATAAGGAACTGCTTGAAGCAAGCTAGTGGTTTGCTGGACGCTAGACACTACTTCCGCATTTGTCCACGACACTGTTGTCATGTGGTTTCTACGTCAGTAAAGGCGGTAACAAAGGGTAACTGACGTCATTGACAGGCGACTGCACTGCCCCGTGTCACTGTTTAGAATGGGAATTTTCTCATGATTTACAAGTAGTTGAAAACATTAGAGATATTGTTAGTAATCAGCTGGGCAAAATATATAACACTAGCCTAGTGGTTTTTGGATATTTTACTGCAAAAATATTACATATTGTACCTTTAATGACTTTACTGAGGGGAAAGAACTACAATCCCTTGAAGCATTGCAAAATGTAAAATCGAATTATAAACTACTCATTTAAAATGTTGACTATATATAAAAACAATATATTTTAAGTTTATTGCAAAATATGCACAGTGCACACAAATACAAATATTTAAGTATTTTGAGAGCATAGGGAGATCGACTTCGCAGTGCTTCTTGTGAGTGGGCGGAGCTAAAGAGCCATTTTGGCGCGTTCTGATCGTGGCGACAATCTGATTGGTGGAATGTTTCTGTACAGCATAATGGGTAATGAAGTTTTTCACGAATTCAGCTGTTAAACACGATTATATTAAGAATATGTTGAAATAGTGCGGGCTGATGACTAAAGCAGAAGCAAATACAATTGATTAACAACCTATTATCTCACAGTAGGTCTATCTTTAAAGGTTTATAAGTTAGCGTTCAAAATCTATTTCCCTATGGAGAAAATTAATGGAGTTTTCACTCTGTAATATGACATGAGAAACAGCCATATGTATTGGTGATTTATGGCACTTAAAAACAAAAATGTAGCCCAGAAATATGCCACTATTTTATGTCATATTGAGAAGAATAAAAAGCTTTGTGTACACCTATTTATTTGGTTTGTATGCTTGATGGAGATAAATGCAGGATTGTGGGAATGAACTCAAGACTCAAAAGCTGAATTAAGATTCTAGTCCACTCTGAACTTAAAACACTTATTATAGCGCCACCATGTGGCCAATTCATACATGTAGTGCATTTAAGACACCTTGCAAATGTTTTGAATTTCATGATGATGAAATGTTCACAAGGAAAATGACTGATGAAATATGAACTTTGTCCTCACGGTCCCTTTGAAGGTTTGACAGGAGAATTTCGAAGGCATGTCGTCTGAATGTTGCACTGTGGTGTTGTTTAACCTTTGTTAAAGCCTTGTTTGTCAGAGAGCAGGGCTGAATTTTCACACAGAATCACTGAATGTTTAGAGCTGTTTGTTAGTGAATATGGAAGCTGGCGTTGAAGCACAGAGAACTAAAGCCATCAATTATTTGAAAATGTTTGAAAAGAAACTACAAATGGACTAATAAACAGACATACTTACAATTATCTAATTAATGAATCAATCAATACTTATGCAGTTAAAAAGCGATACAATAATATATTAAAAACAAAACATTTCTACCATCATCATTTGTTGTGCATTAAATCTGTTCTAATGTTTTCTTTTTTAATTTCTTTTGTAATGAGAAAGGGAACAAAACTGAAAACTGGCAATGGTTTGAATTTTCTGTATTTAAAGAACTCTTCTTAAGTCTATAAGTCGGAAAACTCTCACAGCTTGTCTTAAATATTAAATGAATCTTCAGTGTCAGATGTGTTAGCAGGGTGTGAACAAATAACCATCTGAGTCAGTCAGCATGAGCGGCGCCCAGGATACAAACACTTAAAAGCCTTTGCCCTAAATTTGCCATTAACCTAATAATATTTCTGTCTAAACTTGCCTCCTGCATTTTCCTCTGGCTTATTACTACAAAGCCATTTTTAGACAACTTAGAAACGTAGATTTTGCAGAGTTTGGAAAACAAAATTAGGAGACTTTGGCTGTGATTCATTTTCTTAAACTAAACATTTTCACTTAAAAAACATTACTTGGGACGAAAAATGTTTATGATGAATGTTTCATGCAACTTTTTATATACTCTCGAGGCGTTTTCTGCAGTATAGATAAACTAATATAATAAAAAACACTATATTATTACTACATTTTATATGAATGCAATTTGGTTTGATGAATATGGGGAATTTTTTAAAGGAGTGAATCACTGAATCATCTGATATTTGGGCTCCGCCCCCTGAATTACAGGCGGGGTTTATTGTTTTCTCGCGCATGTGGATATTTATGTCTGTCTGCGGTCCGTTACATTGTTTGATCTTCGTGTTCCAGACGGAATATTATTTTATTAACATTTACAGTCTCTCGATACTGTAGATGCACCTAAAGAGTCAGTGAGTCATTTGAAGGTATTCTCCAAATCCGAGTATGAAGAATAAACACTGAAAACACCTCGGAGCCTGTTTATAATGGTGAGATTATTATTTTTTTTATTATTATTTAATCACATTGTAAATGTTTTTTTTTTCTACTTTAGGCTATCTTTCAGATCAATCGATTTCAAAAACAAACAATAAAACTGTAAAAACTATTTTTAAAAATCGATTTAAAGATCTTCTTTACAGCCTTTCCACTCATTTGTCTGTTTTCTAACCCTAAAATTGACTGTGTTGGTTTAAGCTCGTATTGTTATATTGCACAAAATAATCACGTAAATGATATGAACTGTCCTGACTTTTTTCAGGGCTTCTCCATCTTCAGGAAATGATTGATATTTAAAGCAGCATGCCTCCAGTGACCTCTCAGGAACTCCCTCTCAACATCTATGTGGTCATCTTTGGCACCGGGATATTTCTCTTTGTCTTAAGCTTGATATTCTGCTGCTTCTTTATAAGGTAAGTGTGGTTTGCCAGAACTGTTAGCTCGGATCATGCGGATCCGGGATCATGTTTACAGGACTGGAGTTTGTCGCTGGACTTCATCAGGGCTCTCCTGTGACAGACTGACAGAAAGGACTTCCTGTGGCCTCACGCGCTTCCGAAGTCGAACAATTCAGCTCTAGATTGTATCTCCACGCTTTTTGTTCAAGATGCTATTTTTGAGCAAAGGCTTTTGGCTAATGTTATGTCAAACACAGAGAGATGAAAACCTTCCCAGGCTAAATGTGTGTGGTTTAGAAACATACTACACAGCACAACCATACTGCCAAACTGATGTCTAGATAGACACACACACACACACACACACATTTATTAATATATTATTTATTCATTTTATAAATGTATTTTAATTAAAATTTGTATACATATTTTATATTTAAATAAAAATATTTAATAGTAAAAAACAGTGATATGACATCTAAAGTATGTAAGGTAGTACAACTAGATTTGTTTTATTGAATCCAAAAAAGGTTTTAATTATATTTTTGCTACATATAAAGGTATTTTAAAGATTTTGAAGTGTCAATTTCGGTTTAACCGTCCAAAGGCAAATACAGCCATTTCATTTGTGATTAAAATATCTTAAAATGTAATAAATGTATATATTTTTTATTCTGGCATGATTTTATAACATCATATATTGACAGTGTAAAATGGTATTAAAATTATGAGAATTTATGAGAAGTTATGAGAAAGAATGTCCGGAAAAATGAATTTCATTGATGTCATTCGGAGTAACTAATATAAAGGGACCATTTTGGTTCAAGTCATGCGTTCAATATCATGTGACAGGATGTGACATCATTCAGACACCTGCAAAGGACCACATGGTCTCGACGCAAAGTAACTAACTCTCTCTTAACTATTTGATAAATTCATGTTTTAACATGCTCATACATGTCCCGAAACATCAGGTCATTCGGTACAACCGCTATAAAACAGGGAAAATGTTGTAATATTTAAAAAACTTGAACTAAATATAAAATGTTTAATTGTCCTTTTGCTAGCTAGCTAGATATCAGCCTGTTAGCATTGTTTGAAAATATCGTCATTCGTTATAACCAAAAGTGTCATTCGGTAAAACCGAAATTTTGGTTAAACCGAATGACTTTTTTGGTGACAAATTTTGTCCATCTTGTAAAAAATGACAAAAGCAGTGTTAATTGATTATAAAAACCACATAATCTCATTGTTAACACTTAAACAAAATTAATTATATCTCCATTAGGTTTTTTTTAATTTTTTTTTACACTTTTCAAAACCTTATGCATTTTCTCTTTGCAGTAAATTGAGACATCAGGCTCGGAATGTGAGAGCCGGATACAAGATGGTGAGTGTGTGATGTGAGGTTATATCATAAATTATAACATCAAAAAGTATTTGATACTTACGTCACACTTAAAAATGTCTGTACCTGGGTGTCTCAGATGCTGCAGGGTTTTTCTCTTCGCTAATACCACTTTTCTTCATGTTTGAAGTCTCAGTGTGTTTGATCAGCTGGTGTTTTGGTGATTTTCCGTGGCTGTATGAAGTCAGTTCTCCTCAGGCTCACACAGCTGTTCTGTCCGAGGAACCACAGCTGGAGAGAATCACATTAATCGTCTATTTTTTTTTAAGGGGGCGTTTACACGATACCATTTTCAACTAAAAACTGAAGACTTTTTATGCATTTTGGCTATTCATTTACGGGTTTCAAAGGGTACATTTACACAACAACGGTGTAAAAAAAACCAGAAACGTTTTTTCTTTTTATAGATGTCAAAACGATCCCCGTTCACACGGATAAGCGAAAACGACTAAAAACGTTGTATCATGCATGCCAGGTCAGTAGTTGGCAATGTCACACTACTCACCTACGTACATAGGGCTTATTTTTGACAGCGACTATTTGCACTAAGTGACAATAGCAGCATTTTCTTGCCGATATGCTATTTACACTAGGTGACAATAGCGATAGATTCTATTTACACCATGTAAAAGTATCAGTTCTTTGCAATAAGAGTAAATAGTAATTAGATGCTATCTATACATTATATTGGCAGATACTATTTGCACCTCAGTATTTTTGTACATTAACATAATGCAATAATATCATAAAGTGTAAATGATTATATTTATTAAAAGTATTAAATGGATGCTACCTTATTGGGAGAATGAAAAAAACCCTAACCCTACCCAATAAACACTTTTAATATTATTAAACACTCGCTCGCAGTTTATTTCCACTTTTAGAATCTTATTTAAATTTTTATTGAAAATAAATGCGAGCTATGCAAAAGGCGGATTCGAACCCGCATCGATCGCGTTAAAAACCGGGTCTATGAGCCTTACTCGCTACCGCTGCGTCACTGAAGATGTTAAATTCTGTGCGTCTTTTTTAAAACTTGAGTGTCCCAACCAGACATTGGTGGGCGGAGCTAGTGTAAATAGCGTTTGCCAGCAAGGGACGCTATTTGCACTTAGTGTAAATTGACACTCCGTTATTTTACAGAGCACTCGCGCGAAACGTGCATGCCAATAGACTAAACCCGTAATATGCATGAACTTGTTTTCAAAAGTTTGTGTATTCAGGCCCCCAAAACGCCGTTGTTGTATAAATGAACAGCCGAAAAGCATAAAAGTTTTGTTTCTAGTTGAAAATGGTGTCGTGTAAACAGCCCCAAAGTGCAAGTTTTTGAAAACAATACCGTTATCATCTCCGTGTAAACAACAAAAACATGAATTTGTGAAAACAAAGTGACGTCATGCGCATGCATATTTCATGTTCAGTCTATAGGCGTGTAGTGTCTCTTTACAAAGTGGCATCGCCAACTACTGGCCTGGCAGCATATTACAGCTTTTTTTTGTAGTTTTCGCAGATCCATGTGAACGGGAATCGTTTTGACAACATTGTCGTCTGTATGTAAAAAATGCAAATGAAAAACTTTTCTGTTTTTAGTACATCGTTGTCGTGTCAATGCACCCTAAGATCCAGAATTCTCTCTTGCGCAAACATGCTGAAATTGAAAAGAAATGTGTGAAAATACCACACACAATTATTTGGATTATATATAATTCTCATGGTCTTGGAAAATCTGGATATATGAGGGAATTTTAAAAGGTTTTTAGACCTGGAAAAGTCATGGAATTGATCTTAAACCATCACCTTAATCATCATCCACTCAATAGCCTACTTTTTGACCTCATTTACAAACTTCTCTTTGTCAAATGTATTCTTAGAAAGTGTGCTTTGTGCGGTTTCAAATAAATGACACTTGCTGTGATATTTTTTATTTGATGCAATGACATTCAGACATTTTTAAGTGTCTAAATACCTTTTGGTGCCACTATCATTTAAAACAAAAGACGAATGTACCATGTTTTACATTACAGGTCGTATTTAAAGATGAAACAACACGGTTACACACACATGGGGTAAAACCTTTTCTGTCTTTTTGACTATTTGGAAAGTTTGGAAACTCCTCTGATTTTCCCTCTCGTGTTTCTCAGTTAACATGTGCAGTCTGTTTGGAGGACTTCAGGACAAAAGATGAGCTTGGAGTGTTACCATGCCAACACTCCTTTCACAAGAGGTAAATCCCTCCGCTGCCTTTTATCATGTTAATGCCATTGAAGAAAAGAGGCTCAACACAGCCTGGGCCTCCGAATTGTAACAGCCAGACTAGTTTCAGGATAGCGGTTCAGATGTTTTGTCTTGCCAGGTGTCTGGTGAAGTGGCTGGAGGTGAGATGTTCATGTCCCATGTGCAACGACAACCCCATCAGCGCTGCTTTGGGACAAACGCACAGCCCGGGAAACTTGCTGGATGAGTTGCTTTAAGCCTCCCTTTCTGCCAAACACCTGGTTACGGACACTTCCAATGCTATACGGACAACATTTTTACCTAGAAATCTCATAGAGTTCAAGCGAATGGCGTTTATTTATAAGCACTGCTGTTGTAAAACATCATGTTTTTGTATATGTGGTTAAAAAATGTTTGAAGAATGTTTACACAATAAATATTGTGAGTTTCTTTCTTTGGTGTCCTGTATTAATATGGAAAATAATTTCCAGGTATTTGCTTAAAGTTGGAGGGACAGAAATACAAAGCTAATTTGAAATCAAATATATTTTAATACTTTGCATATTGCTGGGCCTATGCAGTTCATGGTCATTTTAATAGGTTACACTTTAACATTTCATGGCTGGACTTTAAGGTAGTGGTGGGCGCTTTTGAAACACTGCTTAATGAAGCATTGAAACCTTTACAAACCTTCTGTTTCGAATCAGTGGTTCGGAACGTGTTTCAAACTGCCAAAGTCATGTGATTTCAGTAAACGAGGCTTTGTTACGTCATAACTGTTTCCGAATAGAATGGTGCAGGTATGACGTCACTTTGTCGGCCAATAGTTAGCATCACACTGGTTCCGTCGACAAAATCCCAATAGGATTTTTCCATAAGCCTTTGGATTATCGTGAAGAAAAAAAAACAAGCTCTGTGATCAACAAATTTTATGATACTTGCACGTTTTGTCCATCCATATAATTTTCACCGATGAAAACTACTTTTATGATTTTTGAAGCCTAAATGCAGTCGCCAGAAGTAAAAAGCTAAAGGTAGGCTGTAAGCGAACTACACCACCAATAAAGCTTCCGACAACTCTTTCAGTTTTTATATAAAAACATTTTCCCCAGAAAGTTTGAGTTAGAATAGTTTATAAGTGCACAATTGACCCTTCGCCGGGAGTTTGATTGACAAGCGATCTAACCAATCATAACGCCGAATCCGCCATTTTGTCCGACAAAGCAGTCAGGAGTTAGAAGATTAAAGGTGCTCTAAGTGATCCTGGGTGGAGTAACTTTCTGTTGACGTTCGAAGTGTTGTCAAACAAAACAGAGGCTAGCTAGACCCTCCCTCCTCCTCCTCCTCCTCCTCCCCCTCCCCCTCCCCTCCGTGCTTCCTGAAACAGTCATGAACGCGCATTTAAAATCATTCTTGTCGGTTATTGGCTGGAGCACTATTTATTATGTTTCGCGGTCCAGGCTGCACCATTTTGTTTTTATTGCTGTTTTTGGAGCTTGTGGCGACTACAGAGACCGCATTTTTTTACAGTGTGTTTAGGGGACAGGCAGCTAGCGGATAGTGAGGAGATGTTTGATGTATGTGACAAAAAATGTTTTGGCCTAAAAACGCGTGACATTGCTTAGAGCACCTTTAACCTTGGTGGACTTGAACTTGAAAAATGGTGTGTATTAACGTCTTTCCGCATTTAAAACAACATTCCTTCTGATGTTCATTCATGTTTATTTGATGCTATAAATGAACTAGTAGGAAGAGATGATCGGTTCACGAGCCTCTTGAGCTGAGGCGCTACAGCGATCTGTCATTAAAGAGCCACAAAACGGTTTTTATTGTTCGAATTTCTTTAAAAATTACAGTTTGAAAGCTGGGACTTTGTTTAAAGGAACACTCCACTTTTTTTGAAAATAGGCTCATTTTCCAACTCCCCTAGAGTTAAACAGTTGAGTTTTACCGTTTTCGAATCTATTCAGCCGATCTCCGGTTCTGGCGGTACCACTTTTAGCATAGCTTAGCATAGTTCATTGAATCTGATTAGACCGTTAGCATCTCGCTTAAAAATGACCAAAGAGTTTCGATATTTTTCCTATTTAAAACTTGACTCTTCTGTAGTTAAATCGTGTACTAAGACCGACGGAAAATGAAAAGTTGCGATTTTCTAGGCCGATATGGCTAGGAACTATACTCTCATTCCGGCGTAATAATCAAGGAACTTTGCTGCCGTTCCTTGGGTGCAGAAGGTGCAATGATATTATGCAGCGCCTGTGAGCCCCTGCTTGCACAGGGAGCCTGCCTTGTTGTAACCATGGAGACGTTTGTGAGAGGCGCTGCGTAATATCATTGCGCCTGCTGCAGCCATTATTACGCCTGAATGAGAGTATAGTTCCTAGTCATATCAGCCTAGAAAATCGCAACTTTTCATTTTCCGTCGGTCTTAGTACATGATTTAACTACAGAAGAGTCAAGTTTTAAATAGGAAAAATATCGAAACTCTTTGGTCATTTTTAAGCGAGATGCTAACGGTCTAATCAGATTCAATGAACTATGCTAAGCTATGCTAAAAGTGGTACCGCCAGAACCGGAGATCGGCTGAATAGATTCGAAAACGGTAAAACTCAACTGTTTAACTCCTAGGGGAGTTGGAAAATGAGCCTATTTTCAAAAAAAGTGGAGTGTTCCTTTAATATCATAAGTAACCTGCTTTGTCTTGTCTGTCGACGTGTTGTCAGTGTCCTCTTTGCTCCGCGATGTATTTTTCACTCTGTGTGGCGTGACAGCGCCATGGCTTGTCGGATAAAGCAACAGTAACTAGGGGGGGCGGGTCTTTGCGAAGGTAAGGATAATGAGGCTGTTAAAGCGGACTGAACATACGTTTTCGTCGTGATGACGTTTAATCTCCCCGACTGCCTATGTAGCATGTAGACCCATTTAGCCACTTGTTAGCAACCGCCTTTTTCAAGACACAACGGTTTTAAAAAAAATCACAAGTGGGGTAATACTGATGTATTTTATGTCATAGGATAAAACGCGGTGTCTTGAGCTTGTGTATACTACAGACCTTATTTCCATTTAACCAAAATCCCATTTAAAAAACCATTGACTTTGGCTTCAGCACAATGAAACCAGAAGTGCTAAAATGTTAACTCGTTTCCGCGTTTTGGCCTACAAAGTGATGTCAATCTGCGTCTCATTTCGAAGGCTGCGTCCTCCGGAGGTAAATTAGCGTTTGAAGGCTGCATACGTCATCGAGGCGGTCTCATTTAAGAAAAGTGACCGTTAGATTGCAAAGTAAGTAAGAAACTACAGTATTTTACACCTCACGAGGAATAACAGTCAGTTTTATTACGGTTAATGTTCTGAAATAAGACATTCATGATATTGCCCCCCAGCGGCGAATCATTGAACAAGTGTCTATTACCTGATTCCTGATGAGTTTTATACATTTGTAGACGTTTTAATGAGGTATTTATAGAATTAAAAGGAATATAGTAGTTAATAGTATCCGTTTAGCTGACCCATCCATAGAACAAACAAAACAAGCCGTGAAAATTGATAAAAGAATACATATACAGACACTTAATATTGAATGGTATTAGATTAGTTAACTGCATCTGATAGATTATACTTTTAATAAAACATTTGCAATGGATCTGTAAAAGCTGTTTTATGCATGTTTAGCATGAGTTTTGTTGTATTTACACCGTTTTGAACGCTTCGAAACAGTGAATCATTTTGCGAAGCAATCGGTTCAATTGATTCGAAACTTTGAAAAGCTTCGTTTCTCCCATCACTGTTGGTGTTCATGTTCATAAGCAAAACCATTATTTTTTTTTTAGCATGATTGCAATACTGAGCTTTTATTAGTTTTATAGATATATTTTATTTCAATGTTTTAATCATTTTGTTTAATAAAAATAAGATAATAAAATAATCAACTGTATAATTTATTTTATAGTCATTTTAGTGTGTCAAATTAAACTAACTGAAAATATAACTAAAATCAAATTAAACATGTAAAGAATTTTTTTTTTTTTATGGATTTAGTTTTAGGTAACCACTTCACTAGTAAAGTGAACATGGCGCCACCTGCTGGTCAACAGAAAGAACTGCAGCAGCACGCTGCCATTTTGGAACCAAAACAGACTTTAATGGGCTCCTTATGAATGACTTCTATATTACAAGAACATAACAGCACAATGAGAAATTAAAGATATCAGGTGTCCTCAGGAACAAATGAAATGAGCTGTCAAGGAAAGAAAGAAATACAAAAATCTGTTGGAAGGAATCTTGATCCATCTTTAATCCATGTTTAACAAATTAAGTCCTGGGGACCATCGGAATACATAAAACAGGACCATGACACATGGAATTAGCATCTCATTCAGGAATGGCAATAAAAAAAGAAATCTATAGAGTAAGGAATGTGCATGGTTGGGATGGGAAGGAGGTGTAAGCGACAATTAAAGTTGGCCACAATCAGCGATCAGGATCTTGGCAGAGCACTTCCCGCCGCTGCTTCCTTTGGCCTCGATAGTGTCCACCACGCCCAATCCTTCTACCACTTTCCCGAACACAACGTGTTTGCCATCGAGCCTGTTCATGGAGAAACCATACTTAGGCACTAACATCACCAAATGTAAATACAAATAAATAAATTTAAAAAAAGAAGCAGTTTACCAAGCGGTATCAGCAGTGCAGATGAAGAACTGGGATCCGTTGGTGTTCGGTCCAGCGTTGGCCATGGACAGGGTTCCCTTCCCTCCATGCTTCAGGGTGAAGTTCTCATCCGCAAACTTGTTGCCGTAGATGGACTTTCCACCAGTTCCGTTATGGTTGGTGAAGTCGCCACCCTGCATGACAAAACCATGACATCAGCGTGATGTCAACCACAGCATCCTATGACATCACGGGCTTCAGAGCTTACCTGGCACATGAACTTGGGGATGACGCGGTGAAATCCGGAGCCCTTGTAGCCAAAACCCTTCTCGCCGGTGCACAAAGCACGGAAGTTCTCTGTGTAGATATTGAGATATTAATATATAGTGAGAAAGAGAATGTCTACATATTATTATTATTATTATTATCATTATTTATAAGAAACCAATTTAATATGGAAAAATGCTTACCAGCAGTTTTGGGAACAACATCAGCTCTCAGCTATTTAAATAGAAGGGGGAAAACAAGAAATGGAAATTAAGCTGCTTATATGCAAAGTATATGTGTGGAAAAATCATTGGGCGTTATCAAATATTTAAAATAAATAAATTAATTTGCATCTCACTTGCTAATAATGTGTGTTCTATACATATTTAAGTAAGTGTAATGTATATATATTAAAAAAACTATATAAAACAAACTTCTTTCCATGTTTTGTCTGCATTTCTTAAAGGGATAGTTCACCCAAAAATGAAAATTCTATCATTTACTCACTCAAGTTGTTGCAAATCTGTATAGATTTCATTGTTCTGTTGAACATAAAGGAAGATATTTTGAAGAAAGTTTATAACCAGGCCACTTTGGGGCACCATTGACTTCCTTAGTAGGAAAAAAAAAACTACTATGGTGCCCCAAAACTGTTCAGTTAAACACATTCTTCAAAATATCTTCCTTTGCGTTCAACAAAAAGAAAATTATACAGATTTGGAACAACTTTAGGGTGTGTAAATGACAGAATTTTCATTTTTGGGTGAACTATCCCTTTAAATTTAGGTGCAAAAATACACACTTATCCACTATGCATGACAAAGACTCACTTTTAGACCATAACCTTTCTTTAATGCAAGATTTTGAAGTGAAAAGCAGCCATGAAAATCATAGCAAATCAAATACCGAGACAAACATTATCTAAATAATATTACAGAGTATATCTGCGTCGTGATAAGCAAATATCAAAAGGATTTCTCGTAATTTCTATTACCCATTTCTATTTTAAATTAGGTAACAGTTATTTTTAGAACATAACTTTTAGAACGCGGGGAAAAAAGATGTTTAAGATGCCATGACGTCGAGCAGGTTAGAATTCCATGACTTCCGCGTTTCTCTGGTAACATCGACATTGACGAGAACGCGCGATACGGCACGAGCGCGCTTATTGACATTTATCAAAACGTATGGGAATCGTTTATTAGCACATTTTAAATAGTCATTATTATAATTAAATGTAAATATTCAGTTCTGGTGCACAAGTTTCGCTAGACAGCATTCACCCCTCCCTTTTCAAAATGGCATCTTGGGTTTTGAAAAAAATGGTGAAAATGGCGTCTGCATTAAAAAAAAAAAAAAAAAACGCGTGCAGCGCATCGCACGCGCAGACTGCGTCTGTAATCATCGAAAACTCCGCCATGTGCGCTCAGCTGTCAGTCTCCTGTCAAACACAGCGGCACAGCTCTTTTTCTGCTGCTCTTAGATGCATTAAAGCATCAGAATGAAGAACTGCGTTACACATCAATCACAACCGGCGTCTGATTAACGGCAAGAAGAAACATTGTTGCAGTTCGGCGCGGGAAAAAAAATAAACTGCTTCCCCATCCGCCCATCTCAAGATGCTGAAACACTTACACGCATTTAATAAAAACATTTAATGGAAAAATTCGTTAGATTTAAAAGGAAATTCAGTCACTTTTTGTGACCTACCTCAATTACAATCCTCCCGGCGCTCTTTCCATCGATGGTGATGTCAAAATAAACTTTGGGGTTGGCCATGATGAAAATAAATCAATTTGTATTAGCAGCTGGTCACCGAATGAATCCTACAAAATGCCGCAGCTCATCGGGAAGTAGGATGTGTGCGAAAACGGGATGTATAGAAGCAGCCAGCAGACCCTTTTTGCAATTGGAACCTATGAAGCCGTGGAACCGCTGAGTGACGTGCGCGTTAGCCAATTAGAAGCGGTGCGGATGAATAAATTACCGCTGCGCACGAGCGCAGAGATCAGAGGGAGTGCGTTTGATTGACATCCTCATTGGCCCGTTAGAGTAGGCAGAAATGACGTTACTGCGTTCCATCCAATGAGCAACGAGGGCGGTGCCGGCGATCTGTCATGGCGCGAGGGCGGTGGCCAAAGGCTGAGTTCGCCATTACTGCACAACATTTTATCACGATTAATGAATGTTTTGAAGATTAGATTAAGGATTTTTCTATATTTATTACGTAATTATGCGAACTTAAGTTGCATTTAAACGTGCCACAATAAGATATAAAGCGAACTAAGTGAGTCAAAAAAAGCTTTATTTTTTTTTCCCTCAGAACGAACACGCCCCCTGAGCGGCGTTCCCGCGTCTCGACACAATGCGGTGCTGCTCAGCTCCAAATAAAGCCAATGAAACTCAATGGGGCTTAAGTCTTTACTTATAAAACATAATGGAAATATCTCACATCTTTAGAAAAACAAATCGATTTCAATTGTACATGTTTAATTCAATTGATAGAACTTAATGATCCACCAACACATGACAGTCAAACATCTTTTTGAACAGTTTGATCAACAAGTGATGCTGGTTTCTCAGTTTTTCATGATCATGGTCACAGATTTTTGATGAATTCATTTTTTTTTTCTCTTTCTAACAAATTCATAAACTCTGCTAGTTAACACAGAAGAGAGATGCATACAGGCCCATCAATTATCTTTATAATTATAATAACAATTATTATATAATCAAAGATAAAATTGTATGATACACAAATGACTTCAAACAAACAAAAAAAAGAACAAAAGCACATCCGTCGACTCATGATGCTCCCTGTATTGTTAATATACAAACTGCACTTCGCTAACGGTGCCCAAAGAGCGATGATAAATAATAAAATCAGACAAGACAGGAATCGACAGCGGACTCATCTCCCCTCCACCGTTTCTCTGCCGAGAAAGCGAGCGCTGAATGGAAAACGGGGGGAATGAAGCGCATGTCTGACATGAGCTCTTGTCATAGTGTTTCAAATGTTCTTTTTTCCATATCATGGGGTTAAGAGAAAGTTCACATCTGCGACAATAATAATACTATATCTGTACATATTTCACATGAATCCCAATGTTTTCCTCCTCAATTATGAGTGCGGCTATAAACATCAGTCCATTTCCTGTTGTGACGCTCCCACCCACCCAGATTTGTCCAAGCAAAATCTCACTACGGGAAGGTATTTGTCCAAAAAACGCCCTCGTCGTGACTCCTCATGTGCATTTGTGTGTTTTGTAACCTGTCTACAAGGTGCTACTGGGCTGCTTGTGCTCGGCCTGGTTTCACACATTTTGTTGACAATGAAAACTTGTTTTCTACCAAATAACAGCCCAAACTTGCATATTTAAGGGCGAGTGAAATGCGTCTGCAAGTGAGGGTGTGATTTGAGCCAACAATGATCAAGGAAACTAGTCCTTTCTTGTAATGGTGGAAATCCACAGACCTCTACGCCTTAAAATCCACAGGGCAGGAAGACCGTTTTTTAAAAAGAACATTGAGGGGGAAAAAAAACTAACAAGAGACAGACGAAAACAGAGAGCAGGGTGGGGCATCAAATTAGTCTGAGTTTGTGCCAAAACACACACACAGTGTGGCTTGAGGTGTGCGTGTGTGTATTTGTTTGGGTGACTGATTCTTTGCCTTTAAATTCCTTCGTGTGTAGGCAAACCCGTGGTGTGCAAAAGGTAATAGTGCACTTCTTTAATGCTACTCTTTAAGGTCTGACACACTGTGATTGCCTCTATTAGCACGTTAAAAATAAAAAAAGGCTACACTTGAGGTCTCCTTCAAGTAAAGAACATTTAAGATCAAGTCATTTGTGGTTTAAAACCATGTTACATCACATGGAGCTAGCTTTGTGGTCATCTTTGGGCAAAAAAAAAAAAAGGAATAATACATAAGTCTGCCTGTTTATGAAAAGAATTAGGTTTTGTTTTTGGCTTTCCCGTGTTATTTCTGAAGTGTAGTACTTTAGATCAGCACTGAAGTTAGTCCCTCATCTAATTTAGATTTAAAACAGGAGCTGCAATGAAAAACGAACAATGGCCCGACCCCCCACCCCCCTCCACACACACACACACACACACACAATGTCATTTACACCACACGAGTCTTGATGTGAGATGAGGCGTCTTTCTACAAATGATTCGAGAGAGCAGGAACTCTTTCAAACTGAAATTCACAATAAAATCTCGACAGAGTTCAGAGAAGCAGACGAACAATAACATTGTCACAGGAGGAAAAAGAAAAAAAAGATCTTCGTTGCACCTTCCCATGAGTCACTGCATTCCAGTCTCAGGAGGAAACAGTGCAAAGACGCAATCGGATATCTGTTACGCTTCCCAAACCTCCCCTGGACGAGCCGGGAGTGTGCGGGATTAGGGAGGCTGTCTGTTGGACGGTGATGCGCGGCTGATGTATGAGCGGGAAAAGGGGCTCAGTTGCTCTCGAACAGAGCGAGCAGGTCATCGTTACTGTTGTTGGGAAGGTCGGGAGGACCCAAGTAGGACAGCAGCTCATCTGGGTTCGTCAGCTCTGGGAGAAGCTGGAAAACAAAAAGGGAAGTCTGGGGTTAAGAATTGGCCTATGGAAATACCAAGGACACTCAAAACTTTCAGTTTATAATTGTAATGATAAATACAACATAGTTGGCTTTTTAAAAGACATCAAAAAATATGATGAAATATATACCAACAAACAGGACCTAAAACTGTTTTGCCACACCTGCCAATGGCCAGTGACTTAAGAAAATTTACCGGCCATAAAACTGTTTTTGCTAAAACAGGCAGTTATGACAAACATTTTAGATACCAGTAAAATTTCATTTTCTCTGTCTTTTGTTGTTTGTTAACAATAGAGGCACAGACAGCAGCAGGTTTATTAGGCTGTTGTCACTTTAAAGTGGTGATTGATTATGATTTCACTTTTTTTAACTTTAGTGTGTGATGTTGCTGTTTGAGCATAAACAACATCTGCAAAGTTACCACGCTCAAAGTTCAATGCCAAGGGAGATATTTTCTTTTATAGAAATCGCTTTTTAAGGACTACAACAAGCTTCTTCCTGGGTCGGTGACATCACTAACCCTAAAATTTACATAAACCCCGCCCCCGAGAACACGCAACAAGAACTGCGTAGCTGTTGTAGTAGAGTGTTGTTGCCATGCCGTCATTTTACGCCAGACTGCTTCACAAACGAGGGTCAATTCAACGCTGGATTTGCACAAAAGATTAACATGACGGCACATGCTAGTGGATGAGTTGAATCAACTCCACAGCAACTACATCAATTTATCCACTAACCATTCAGAAACGTCCAGTTGCATTTTAAAAGTTGTAACTTCTTCCTGAGTCTCTCCATCAGTGTCGACTCCGGTTTGAACAATGTAAGGCTGAACACCGTTACTGACTATCGTCGTTTTGGCTGCGTGAGATTCTCCAGCTTTGTTGTTGTTGAGCAACCAAAGCGCGAGCTGTTAAAGCTCCGCCCTCTTTTGGGAAGCGGGCCGGGAGCAGCAGATCATTTGCATTTAAAGGGACACACAAAAATGGTGTGTTTTTGCTTACACCCACACAGCGAATTCCCTTTCGCATCGTTTTGCGCTTGAATATTGCAATGGGCAAGGCTTAAACTTTCATGAAAATGCAGCACTGTCCACTGTCCTAAGCGTCGTTCACGTTCATGTTCTCATTAGATTGCATTGCTAGAAATCGTAAAAATGCTACAGGCCAACTGGCGATTGACACCGTTTCATATACTCGCCAACACCAATTTTTACTCACGGGTGTTCGTTTTTAGGCCCAGCCTATTAACTAGTTAAAAGTATGTCTGCATTATCACAGGATTAAATTAGATTAGAATTTTCTGATTTGAAAGCAGAAATGGGTGGTTATTTTTCTATAATATATACTTAATTTAACTGTTTGCTGCAATTAATTATTTGAAAATCTGAATCAGTGGATCTTTCAAGTAATCACAAGGGCCTGAAATGGAACATTTTTGAAATTTTTGCACTGATTTCGGGGCGAAATCTGTGGAATGGTTTAAAGTTCAAATGAGTTAAGTCATGGTCACACTAGACTTTGAGCAAGTGAAATGTCTACAGACACTGCAACGGTTGTGATTTGATGTCACACTCTGCATCGTCTGGGCAGTCGTGGCCTAATGGATAGAGAGTCGGACTTGTAACCCAAAGGTCATGGGTTCGAGTCTCAGGTCCGGCAGGGATTGTCGGTGAGGGGAGTGAATATCCAGCGCTCTCCCCACCCTCAATACCACGACTGAAGTGAGACCCTTGAGCAAGGCACCGTACCCCCAACTGCTCCCCGGGCGCCGCAGCAATGGCTGCCCACTGCTCCGGGTGTGTGTTCACGGTGTGTGTGTTCACTGCTGTGTGTGTGCGCACTTGGATGGGTTAAATGCAGAGCACAAATTCCGAGTATGGGTCACCATACTTGGCCACATGTCACTTCACACATGTCACATGTCTTTTTTATGAACATAAATTAAACTTATAAACAATTATATGTTGTTCTTCTAATTCAGCCAATAGGACTTATCAATCCTCTATTGCTCACACATCATTACGTGATGCTAATTCGCAGGTCAGAGCTCACCAAACTTGAACTTTGGAACACACTGAAATGCGAAACAACTTTCCATGAACTTGCGTTTCCGGTCTCCAGCATTCGTATGTGTATGAATGGAATGATAAGTGAAGTGTGACCACCCCATTTAAAGGTCATGTCACATTAGCATAAGTTCAGTGAAATTTTGCAAGGAAAATTTGTTGGACCAGAATATAACGGTGATCGTAGATAGTAAGAAGCAATTGATTGGGTACTGAACCGCTGACAAGACAGCGGCACGTAAGAGTTTCATGACTGAACTTGATATTTCTCCCATGGAATTTTGCTGAGCAATAGTAAATCTTAAAGTTAATAAAATGAACATGCATCCCAAAGCAGATGTGGGCTGACCGTTATCCAAAAGTTTTAAACATGATTAATTGCAGAAATGGGACCTAAGCTGGAACGGTTGGCAAGGAAATCATTGCAAGTTGGTAGTGGGTGTACACGGAGTAAAATGCTGCGTTCGATTGAGACTCTTAGCACACCTCTAATTCAAATGGGCAAAAATCATGACTGTTTGATCTGGAATAGCTGAATGATTCTGACTTACATCAAGGGGCGGCTCTGGAACGTCGCCAGGTCCCCCGGGGCCCCCCAGCCCAAAGCTGTCTGTGTGCATCCGGGGATTCTGGGAGGAGTTGCGGGAGTGCATTGGTCCACCGGGGCCACCCATGTTGGAGTTACCATGGAGAGCTTGATGCTGCTGTTGCTGCTGCTGTTGTTGCTGCTGTTGAAGGGGATTGTGGGAAGGGTCCATGCGACTAGAGTGGGGCATCTTTATTCAGGAGGGAAAGTATAAAGAGACGGTCAGTGAAGCTGGAACACCCTGCACAGTAATTTGAAGTGACTTGTCTTATGCTTTGTTTGGAGCGGGTATGATAGGGTGTGAAAAGCAGCAGCTGCGAGTGACAGACAGGAACACTGTGCTGTCACACACAGAGCTGTTTGAATAGCTCTTACATGCAATGACATACGTAGATGACAGAAACCAAGATGCCAGTAAAAGACATTTTTGGGTATCCATTCAGCACAATCGGTGCAGCAAACTAGCCACGGCATTTCAAGTCATATAGTCAAATGAATTTATGGATCTACATGATTATTTCATTTTAGGCTTTAATCTGCAAGCTAGTTGGCGACAGACAGACAGACAGATATAGATAGACGGACAGACAGATGAACACACGGATAGATAGACAGACGGATAGATGGACGGATGGATGGATGGATAGACGGACAGATAGACGGACAGATAGATAGATAGATAGATAGATAGATAGATAGATAGATAGATAGATAGATAGATAGATAGATAGATAGATAGATAAACAGATGGTTAGATAGACAGACATACGGATGGTAGAGGTCGGCCGATAGTGGATTTTACGGCAACGATAACTAGGCTGGACCGCACTGGCCGATAACCAATACTGAACCATGAAAATGTACTGTACTTTTTAAATGAAATAAATATATAAACATTAATATTAATGTTAAATATTAGTACTTAATCATTCATGTTAGTTCATAGTGCATTAACAAATGTTAACAGATACAACTTTAAAATTTAAAAATGTATTAGTAAATGTTGAAATGAATGATCTAACAATGAACAATACTTCTTACATCTTTAAACATCTACACAAAGGCCATAGCATTAAAATTAGTTACATATGTATACTCTCACACGTTTTTTGCTTCTATTTTAGAACACTTGATGATTATCTATTAAAAATAACAAAATATGTGTTACAGTGACGATAAAAAAAAGAACTGAAACTGGATGCATTTCTGATTTGTTTCTGTCGGCTGCATGAACATATCAATTTGCTTTCTCACGTCACTATCATTAAATATTGATACAGATTAATTCAAACAGATGTCAGAATTGCATGTATTTTTGTCACACTGTTTTACCGTTTGAGGTACTTCTAATGTTAGTGTCCTCTTAGCCTTGACGGCAAACATACTGCTGTTCTTTCTCTACTAATGCAGCATCTAGTCAACAAATTTATAATGATATGAAAACGTGTAGTGTAGTGTACTGTATACATACCGTTTTGTTGTCTATGCTTTAAATCTGCATCTGAAATGTCCCTCTCCGTGAAGCGCGCAGTCTCACGTGTCAAAACAAACTCCACGAAGTGTCTGTGATAGTTTTTATTTCGCCTCTAGAGGTCGCTCTCGTACAGTATAATGACAGCGGACCCTTCTCAGCCACTCCAGCAACAGACGCAACCAACAAAAAAATATCGGTATGGATTTTTGCCAATAACTGATTGTTCCAGCAATCAGTTATCAGTGCCGATTATTTGACAAAACCGATCAATCGTTCGACCTCTAATAGATGGACAGACAAACAGACAGACGGATGGATAGCTAGACAGGCAGACGGATAGACAGACAGACAGATAGACAGACAGACAGAAGGACTGACAGACGAATAGACAGACTTTATCAATCCCTTGTGGTAAAATTATATTTACAGGCAAACCCACCTGTCCTGACATCGGGTGTCCCACAGGTTTTTCAGGAGTAAGGAGCCCACTCGGCAGGTCAGGCTGGTAGGACAGTGGGGGCGGCCCGGAGGCAAACTCCCCAAGGGTCGGTGTGCCGGGGGCATTGGGAAAGTCTGAAAAGCCTGGTTGGTTAGAGTATCCTGAGCCACCTGAAAGATATGCAACAATAAATCAACTGGAGGTCAAAATGTACTTCATCTAAATCTATTATGACTTCAAAGCAGAGTATTCACTAATAAGATGCTTACTGAAACATTTTCATAAGCATATAAATGCTTTTGTGGTCCCTATGAGGCCTTTACAATCAGATGCGACAACTACCTTGGCTGGGATAATCAGGCGTGCTGCTGCTGCCACCTTGTGGCAGAGACTGGTAGGGCGAGGAGGCCGGGCCCAGAGCTGCAATCATCTCCATGACGCTGGGCAAGATCATATGACTAGGGCTCAGGGTGCGACAGCGTTTCAGGGCAGGGCCGTCTGGGTCCTCTTTAATATGCAGGTCTGGTTTCACCGGGACTGGCTTCCAGCTACACACCGGATCAATGGTGATCTCCTCATAGTCCGAACTAAACACAAGGAGAAAGAAGTTAAAAACTAAAAATTCAGAACAAACCGCAGCTTATTTTGGCAAAGAAGCTTAAACTTAGACAGGAAGTGGGTGTCTGACCACCACATAAATCAACCGACCACCTTTGATGGACCACAGCTGGACAATACTGGTGATAATAATGCCACGAACCTCACAAAATTCTGGAAAATGCGGCTTCCTTGGAAATGCTCATTAAAACAGCCTGGGAATTTCTAAACAACTATCTGTGCACTCTGACTCTGGGAAATTGGGTAGATGCCAGCCAATCATACTGGATAGGCCTATTTCTCCCAGCTTTTGCCATTTTTGTGTGCAACACACGTCACATGGTCAGCGAACAGTCCATGTACAGTCCATGGAATGGCAGATTACAACTGATAGTAGTATAATTTAGGATATTTGTATTGTCCAATCACAGTTTAGATGCTACAGAGGTTACATTATTGCAAAGAAACTTACTTCTGGATGTAGATCAGAATGCCCAACATGTACTGGTCCACTTCTAGCCCCTCCAGAAGAGCTGTTTTACTGCAAAGAACCACTGAGTTTGTAAAACTGTATACCATGTGAAACACATTTTTAGGGATGTACCGATATGCAATATGATATTATACAGGCCAATAAGCCAATAACTACATTCATGTTATGGCCAATAATAATAAATAATATTAAAGTAAAATATTTATTGTTTTAAGATTAATTAAATAGAATTCTAATATTATTATTAATAAATATTTGTTAAAATAAATATTCAAGTTCTATACTATTTTGTCCAGATAAATTAAAAATATAACATAAAAACTAATAAAAACACAAATCATAAAAAAAAATAAAAAAATCGGCATCATAACATTATAATATATAGTACAAAAAAATGGATATTCATTCTGAGAATTGTTAAAGATTACATTTTGCACTGTTTTTAAATTTAGAGTTTTTAATAGAGTTTTGTATGATGACAAAGGATATCTAAATGAATTATGCATACACAATCATAAATCCAATGTCATCTATTCCCGAAAATCTGTAATATTGGCAAATAACTGCTACGGTATGGATATATTGTGCATCCCTAATCATTTTCTTAGTTTTAAAATAACAAAAATGGCATGAAGACAAAAAGCAAAGGAGAAGAACACAGTTCTTACTTGCACACAGGACAACGCCAAGTTCCTCTCTCACAGTTGAGCTGCAGGTACGATTCCAGGTCAAAGCACTATGGACAAACAAAGGCGTTAATAACCACACAAACTCACTTTATGGTGTCATATGATTCAAACTTAAGTTAGTGGGCCACCTCACCTGTATATGTCTGCAGTCGTGGCCCCTGGCAGGAAGCTGGATGCGCCGGAAGGTGATCGGACACTTGAGCGAGACCTTGATGGCCGTCTGTTCCACGCCGTCCTCGCCGTTGAGGCCGGGAGTTCCTGGGATGGTACCGCTACTGAAGTTCCTCTTAACTGTGGAAAAAGATGAGTTGTCACTGAGACGTCCATGTACAAAAGTCTGGGGTCAGTGAGATTTTTTAACATTTTTAAAAGAAGTCTCTTATGCTCACCAAGGCTGCATTTATTTGATCAAAAATACCAAAAAAGAAGAAAAAGAAAAAGTAATATTGTGATATATTAATACAATTTAAAATACCCGTTTTCTGTTGTAATATATTTTAAAATGTAATTTATTCCTGTGATCAAAGCTGAATTTTCAGCATCATTAATCCAGTCTTCAGTGTCACATGATCCTTCAGAAATCATTCTAATATGCTAATTTGCTGCTCAAGAAACATTTGAAAAACATTCATGCAGCTTAATATTTTTGTGGAAACAAAATTGATGAATAGAGAGCATTTAGTTGAAACAGAAATCTTTTGTAACATTATACATGTTTTCATTGTCACTTTGATCAATTCAACGTGTCCTTGCTGAATTAAAGTATTTTAATTAATAAAATATATCTTACTGCCCCTAAACTTCTGGATTTTAGTGCATGTGCAAAAGATCATGCCGTTCACTCACTCTTAGTGACACAGTGCTCTGCTGGCAGGAGCCTCTTCTTCATCAGACCCTGAAGCACGGAGCGAACAGACGGCCTGTGAACCAGCTGCAGCACGAACAGATGAGACTACAGAGAAAAAAAGAAACAGGAAATGAACACTGACCCATATAAAACAAATATTAGTCAGGCTGTTTGTAATTAACTAGACGAAAATGTGCAATGTGAGTCTCTGTACTTACACAGCAGCAGGCTGTGACCGTTATCTGGATGGTGTTGCGTCCTGGCTGGCACACTTGCTTCAGGTAAAGGGGTTTGTGGGAGGTCTTGTTGTCCCCGCGCTCGATGGTGAGAGGCGTGGCGTTGACGCTCACCTGCACCGACGCCGGCCAGTTGGTGTTCATCTGCCGGTCTTCGTGGTGATAGCACTTAAACTGCAGCTCCAGGTCAGGCCTGTTAAACACGTGATGATTAAACATTGAATGCAACAACACCGACACATTAAACATTCACAAACACAAAGACTGCAAGGGACAGATGTTGCACTCTGACCTCATCATAAGAGTCTTATACACAGAGTCTCGCAGCTGGAAGACGTGGTTGCTGACGGCCAGGTTGTGCTCCAATCTAAAGGGCTCCAACACCACCCCGTCCCGTACAGGAAAGGTCAGACGCAGGTCATCACTGGGGTTTCCTGCAGACAGAAGAGCAGAGTTTCAGTTACTGAGGTGCCATATGGCTTAAATGTTAAAAATAATTTTTTTCTTTTACATTTCTCTGGATGATAAAACTTTTTGCTGACACACTTTGAGCTTCTTAAAAGTAAAGTAAACAATGTCATAATACCTCATTTCACAGGTGCATTTGTTCATTATTTATTCCACAACACCAAGCATCTGATAAAAAATAGTGTTGTCAAAAGTACAGACTTCGGTACCATGTGGGTACTGAAATTTTAAAAATATGACACTTTGAGCAGATTCATAAACACCTCTGATTGGCCATTGTGTTCACGCACTCAACAGATACATCTGTGATTGGCTACAATGATCAATGCTTCAAAAACTTTGTAAATAGACATCAATGCACACGGAAGTGTTTGAAAGCAAACTTTGTATCAAAGTTGGTACTTTTGACAACACTATCTGACAATTGGGGCTTACCGAGATGAGGATACTAGTACTCAGGTGGTCATGTGATCTCAAGATGGAGGCCACCATGAAGGGGAACCACCTTTTACGCAGTGTTGTTATAAAAATGTTTCATAGAAATTTTGCCTTGGCAACTAACTGAATTGAATTAAGCTAAAGTAATAATATTACTAAAAATAAAATTGAAATAAAAATAAGTTAAAATAATAAAAATGTGAAAAAAAGCACAAAAACATTCCTAAACTAAAAATTTTAAATATTAAAATATAAAAACAATAAATATTATATATATATATANATGACAGTGTATAATGGCATATAATAATAATAATAATATTATTAACAACACTGCCCTTATGTGGAATAAAACAGCATTATATGATTATTATACGAGTTTTCGTCTTATGTGATTTAGCGTTATTTAACCAATTTTGCTTTGGTAATGTGAGGATTTCTGAGTACAACAGAATATTTAACAAAAAAAAAATATGTAGGTACAACTTTATTTGAATCCATCAGGAATCGACTGGATTGGTGGTCTTTATATAACGTGGACGGATAGGAGGACTTAAACTTAAAATAGTTTCAGAGGTGGAGCAAATTACTATATTTTGATAAAAGATTATGAATATTAACACATTTTTTTCTCTATAACAACATACACCGATAAATAGTTCACAATAAAAGCAGTAATGTTGAGTAAATATGGTTCATTAACTAACTAAAACATGTTTTATTAATTTCTTCAAGTGTTAAAGAGGAAAAAACTTTTTCCCCATGTGATAGCCATTTAATGTGACAATAAAAGATTTCCATTTATATCACAGAGAATTACAAACAAGGATTCCAGAGATAAGAGGAGGGGTGTTGGCTTATATGCAGTGCCGTGTGTTACCTGTAGGGGGCTGCAGAGAGTTGATATTGGGTTTGACGTCATGGAGGAAGGGCGATTTGACGTCTTGACCGGGGGACATATACGGAATCGAACTGCCAGGGGTCATGGGAGGGGTGGGATTTCCTGGGAGAGGAGAGCTGGGATATCCTGGCATCGCACGTCCGGGCTGTGAAAAAGACGAGACACGTGCACAGGCATTACGATCTGCAGCCAGATTATCTTTACAGTCAGATTTTCATAACCGATACTCTGCAAAACAGATTCAGCTGTGTGGAGTTTGGACCCCGGCTGCCAAAGTCCGATCGGGGCTCTCACGAGATGGTGAAATATTAACAGGAAGCTCCTACCGACTCGTGTTTCACCAAACACACATGCATGCAAGAGAGGACACTAACCCCGTTGACTGTGGCCTGGTTGAAGGTGCTGTACCCAGCTGCCGTCACTCCTGAGGACAGGCTGTTGTGGCTGTTGCCCTGTCCGTTAAACTGGTCCGCCTGTTAAGCAAACACAACTCTTTCAACATCAGACTTAAAACAAGAGTGAGTCAACCCAACCCCCGGTTAAGCAGTTTTGGAGAGCTCGTTGCAATGCATTTATTAGAAATTAGCCAAAAGAGGTATCTTACATCTTGTATTTAAAATTTGTAAGCATTGTAAGGCACACTAGGTATTGGAACAGACCCTAAGTGGTGCACACTACAGCGATATGACAATGGCGATAATCTACCGCTGTAATTCCAAACCCCGCATGGAATTTAAACCATCTGGGTTGGTTCGTCTTTCACTGGTACTACCAAAAAATCTTTTCACGACTAGTTGCCTCTTTAAAGTTCACTTGCGTATTTGTCAGTATCAAATGCCAGTGTGTTTCTCTAAAAATGGCAGCTTGTTTGTCACTAATACGGACAAAAGGAACCTGTTCTTTGGGAAACATGATACCACTTGCAGCCTGCGATGTGTTGCAATTTGCAAGTGAAAGCTTACTGATAGATTTCAAACTGAAAAATATGACTATACGTTACAGAAAGTACCTAAATTTGGTTACTAGGGTGGTTGCTAACTGCTCAAGCACCTTGATTTGAAGTATCTTACATATCCGTAGCAGGGTTTTTTTAAATACTAACTATGTATGAGCAATAATACTGATGATCTTTGTACCTTGTAGTATTGGCTGGGGTTTCCTGGTCCTGCAGGATACTGGGCCATATTGGGTTGCTGGAGGGGCATTCGGTGGGTTGGGTAAGACGGGGAAGGAGCGGATCGCTGTGGCCCAGGACCATGGTACTGCATGGGCTGGCCTGGGTACGGGCCCCCAGCTCCCATACCAGGACCGTACTGCTGACCCGGAAATCCCTGTAAGAAAAGAACAACAGTCATTCTAGGATAGAACAAGTTGTCAGCACTATGTTCATATTTTTGAATTAGGTTTTATCATGTTGACTCCTCAAACAGACCGTCTTTAAAGGATTAGTTCACTTTAGAAATAAAATTTCCTGATAATTTACTCACCCCCATGTCATCCAAGATGTTTATGTCTTTCTTTCTTCAGTTGAAAAGAAATTAAGGTTTTTGACTAAAACATTCCAGGATTTTTCTCCATATAGTGGACATCAACTGTTACCAACAGGTTGAAGGTCCAAATTGCAGTTTCAGTGCAGCCATTGGAATGGATCTCGACATGCTTCAAAGGGCTCTACACAATCCCAGACGAGGAATAAGGGACTTATCTAGTTGAACGATCTGTCATTTTATTTTAAAAAAATAAAATAAAAAAAGGTATACATTTTAACCATAAATGCTCATCTTGCACTGCGCCACGCATTACATAATCACGTTGGAAAGGTCACACGTGACCTAGGCGGAAGTATTGCGGTAGGGCGAAAAACTCCATCTCATTTTCTCCAACTTTAAAATTGTACAACATCATCGTTTTACCTTTTTTGTAAAGGCCGTTTGACTTAATCTTTGCATGTTTGCTTTGTAGACACTGGATCGGTACTTTCGCCTACATTCTTTCGGTACAATCTACCTTTCCAACATTACTACGTAATGCGTGGCGCATCGCAGAGCAGTGCAAGACGAGCATTTGTGGTTAAAAAAAAAAATATTTTTTTAAATTTTGTATAGAAAATGACAGATTGTTTTGCTAGATAAGACCCTTATTCCTCGTCTGGGATCGTGTAGAGCCCTTTGAAGCTGCACTGAAACTGTAATTTGGACCTTCAAACCATTGGTAACAATTGAAGTTCACTATATGGAGAAAAATCCTGTGTTTTCCTCAAAAACCTTAATTTCTTTTCAACTGAAGAAAGAAAGACAAACATCTTGGATGACATGGGGGTGAGTAAATTATTAAGATATTTTAATTCTGAAGTTAACATCTAGTTTGTAATATTGACCCCAACAAAATCCATTAGGAAAATGTTAGCTTGTGTATCATAGAACCTAGTGGAACAGCCTTCTGTTCGGGAGCATGTCTTATAAATCGTCCAGCTCACTGTGACATCTGAAAGAGAGTCTCCACTCACATCGGAGTTGTAGGGGCGTTTCAAGCCCTGCTGGTGGCGTGGAGGACCCTGCTGGCCTCCAGGGTAGACTGAATGCTGGGGCAACCTCTGGCCCTGCTGTGGGTACATGGGTCCCATGGAAGGGGGTCTGGAGCCGACCATTCCAGAGGGGGCCATGCCGGGCGGTCCACGGGGTCCGGAGTGCGACAGGAACTGGGTGTTGTAAGAGGAAGCACCACCCATCTGCAGAGCAAAACAACACAGAGATCCACACCCATCAGAACCAGCGTTGGGTAACAATGGCTGGAGACGTGCCTGCTGCCGTGACTTATGGCCGTCGGGCCCTAGGCATGAAAGGGAAACGGCAACTAGGTCACCACCGTAAACAATCAAAGTCCTGTGTGGCCGTGATGTCTGCCATCTAAACCCAGGCAGACAGGCGGCATGTGAAATCTGCTGGAAAAATGAGGGGAAAATACTTTTGCTTTTTTTGTTGTAATAATTAAAGCCATGTTTTTAGAATCAGGGCTCATTTATCCGCATTCATCCAGCAGGGGGCGATTTGAGTGCAATGAAACCAGAGGTTACTGTGTGTCACGCAAGACTGCTAAAGTGGAGTGCAAAGCATTTACCACAAAAAATGATCGGCAAACAGATTAACAGCATGAGGAAAAAAAACAAGGAGGACATGATTTATTTCCAAAACATTTAAGCATGTCGAGATGTATTCCAATGACCTTCCCTTCAGTGCAGTTCACCTCAACAAAGGTCAACCGCACATAACATCAACACAAACAAGTCAGGTCGCTTACAGGCCCATAGTTCAGCTCCTGGTTTTGCTTCTCCTGTATCGCGGCGACTGTTGCCGTAGCGGTGGCTGTCGCTGTGGCAGCGGCTGCAGCTACAGCAGCTGCGGCGGCCGCTTGGGTGAAGTCGGTGGGCGGGCGGACTCCATGGGGCGGCATCCCGAGGGAACCCCCTCCGTTATTGGGGTAACTAAAGAGGATAGACAAAAAGGCAAACAGGATATGAAGTGCATCCCATTCATGCTATTAAATGCTCAATAATGTGAGCCGGCATATTTGTAAGAGGTGACGTAAGTGGAGCTTGATTATTCATGTTGTCGTAGCAGCAAGGTGTTGCATGAGTGGTCTGGTGAGCCAAGGGGGATGCTGACTGCTCCGAGTCAGTGATTCAAAAGATTTATTGCGATGCAAATTGATCTTAAGGGACGCAACCGTGTGTGTGTGTTTCTGTGAGTCAGCGCAGGGGTGGGACATTACAGCGCACACATCCCCCACTGTGGTGACGTCCGCCGGCTGCCTGACGTCACGCAACTCCCACGAGGAGCAGAGTCTAAATACAGCCACACAATCACACAGACACTCATGGACTGCATGGACACTATTTGCTTTCCCTCTCAAGCTTTTCCTCACCTGCCCCCGTATCCAGGCCCGGCTGGGTATCCCCCGCTGGGCCGCCCGTACATGCCCTGCTGCATGTAGCCCTTGTTGGGCTCAGGGTAGCCCTGCTGGCTCATAAACTGAGGGGAGTTCATTCCCGGGCTGTTGCCAGGCATCATGTGACCACCGGCTGAGTTTCCGCCTGGACCCATGGGAGCACCAAAAACCTGGTGAACAAGAGTAATTGAATGTTTTGTTTGCTATTTTTTATATATATAGCTGCTGTAGGGAAGAAACCTTTTATCTCCATATTTCGTCATTTTTATTTTTTTCCCCCATAAATCATTGCTATTGGTCACCCTTTATGTCTGTCTGTGGGTTTTGGAAATATTTAACCAATGCAAAGTATTAAAAAGAATTTGTGACTAAACTTCGGCTCCTCAAACTGTCAGTCAAACCTCATAACTCTACTCTATCGTTGATTAAGTGCTGCACACAGGTTGGAGCATCTTTGCTTGTTTGCAATGCAATGGTAAATAAAGAATTGACTGTTTGAATAAGTAAAGCATTTTCTTTACTCTACAAACACACACATATATACACACATATATATATATATACATATATATATTTATATATATATATATATGTATATATACATGTATATGTATATGTATATGTATATAT
>RJVU01007007.1:623356-643134 GCA_003731715.1 Anabarilius grahami
GGAGACCAATATTTTTTGGCAAAAATGCAGTCGATTCAGCTTAACTTGTACTGAAACCAAACTGTTACTTTAACAAATTTCCATAATGATTCACAAAAAATGCAGGCAAACTCTCATGATGCATTAATACCAGACTTTTCACAGGAGTGTTCGCACAATCTGGCAGGGTGTAGCATATGGACGTGCGGATGACCACAGATAATTGTGTGTCTGAATCATGAGATTGGCCAAAAAAAACGTGAGTGAAACCATTAGCTGCTTGTTGTCTAGATGAGCACCCCTTTAACTGACATTCCCAGGATTCCTAGCAGCTGGTGGAAAGGTACTCTGGGGTGACCCCTGCGACCCTTGCACATTGATATCCGAGACAAAGTGTCTTTACCTTTCTCTGCAGTTACAGCCGAATAAACAGTCCTCAGGCCACAGTCCCTACAGGAGCAATTTGCGTGAGTGGTCAAAAAAAACCCTGCAGTCCCAAAGAGATCAAAGCTATTCCTGCGTTTTCAAACATACGGGGGGAGTGGAGAACATCAATTTGCAGAGCAAACGGCAGCTGCACTGAAAGGGAAAGAACTACCTGCCCCCACCTCAGAGCACTCGCCATCCACCCCCCACTCCGCCGGTGCGCTCGTCCATCCCCAACGTCCATTACCACCCCCATACACCTCTGAAAGTGGAATTTACTACTCACACCGAGTCTTTGAAATGATGGGCCGTAGAATCATCTCTCCTCCTTTAATCCCGTTAGATGTGCTTCCACTACCGACGTGGCCTTTGAAGGAGAAGCTTTGCTCGTGGACGAGGATCTCACCAACATCCGCCATTAGTGAGGTATGAAGCCTCTGGATCTCAGTGCTAACGTTATCAGATAATAAAGTTAAAGTTGAAGCACTAAAAATGAGATAAATTAAAGCTAAATTGAAATATTAAAAAACGTGTATTAACAACAAACGCATGTAACAAAATTACTAAAACTTAAACTGAAAACTGAAATTATAGAAAAAATCCAATCAAAATATTACTAATAATAAATAATTATTAATAATAGTAGGGATGGGTATTGACAAAGACTCGATTTCGATTCACAAGCTTGCTGATTCTGATTCAATTCCATTTAATTTTATATCAATTATTTTGGATCTATATCAGGTACAGTACATGGCAAATTTTCTGAAGGAAAAAAATCTCAACTAATGCTGTAAACTATACCTGGGAGTCAGTTGGTATTACATTATTATATAATACTGAAGTCTGATTTGTAAGTCTGATTAACTGATTTGTGCTAACAGTGCACTTAAGGATTTTTATAATAATAAAGTTATAATACTAACTTTACAATCTCCAATTCATTTTTTGAAACAAACATTTAAATGGTGGCTGTCATAAAAACTTGATGGATTTATTAAAACCTGCATTAAATATTGAAGAACATTAAAAACGATAATGAATGTGTCATATATTTAGCAAAATGCTCCTCTCTAGAGTTCATTTTTCTAGCTGATTAACGAGTTTATGGTCACTGAATATGATTTTCCTGAGGTAAATGTGACGTTATGTGACATATTGTAAGCTGTTCTATTGACGTCTTTCAGTGGTTGGAACACCGATTGAGCGATTACATGAGACATGATACAGATTTTATAAGTTTACTCTAATCTTTTTACATACCTTCAGATGTTCATTCATGTTTATTTTGTGCTGTAACTGGTATTAAAACGGAGGAGATGATCAGTTCATGTGCGCTTCTCTTGAACTGAGGCGCTACAGCGATCTGTCACGCCACATTAAACAGTGCCAAAACAGTATTTATTTTTTAAATTTCGTAATAAAATGGGCAGAATTTGAAATCTAAGACTGTTTCATATCAAAAGTAACAATGCACAAAGCTTATTGCGATTTATTAGATGGGAGGCGCGCTACAATGTTCCGTTCATTCATCAACTGAAAACAGGATAGACTTGCCTAATCGATTCTTGGGATTTAAGCATAGATATTGGTTCGTAAAAATGAGAATCGATTAAAATCGAGAAATCTATATTTTTTTCTACCCAACCCTATATAAAAGTACATAATAGGGCTGTAGGGATAAACCACGATAAAATGTCCTGACGGCTAGTATTATCATTTAAAATTAAATTATCATTAAAACTCAAGGTAAATCCTGTCCAGGCAGCATCAGTCTGACGGAGCCGCACCATGCAACGTTGTTTTTTAGTGCGAGAATACATGGCGGAAGGCAGCGACAGAGCTCAGGAGATTCATCCCCCAAAATCCTCCCCACCACGGCTGCAGCTTCTGACGTCCGATATTGTACGTACTATTCTGTGTTATTGTCAAGTCCTACTAAAGGCATAAAAACATTGTAAAGCACCATAAAGTTTTCGTGCACTATATTCCAAGACTTCTGAAGCCATTCGATAGCTTCATGTGAGGTACAAATTAATATTTAAGTTAATGGAAACTCATCTCTCCTCAGTCATTCTCTATCAGCATTCAAACAGCGTGTCGCGTTCGGTTACGACAGTAACACGTTGAAACTCACTTCAAGATTAATGTTCCCATTATTATACTTTATATGTAGATAAAGGTTCTGTTTCTAAATCACATCATCTTTCTACCAGGTGTCTGTTAGATAACAACACTGGAGTAGAGAGCGCACAGTAACTGAAATTTAAAACTGTTAAAAGAAAAGGCTCATTAAACTGTTGCATAGATATAATACACTACAAATCTATATATTTTCCCTTTGTGCTTTGAACATTTCAATGCGAAGAGCTGCGCGCTGTGACTCCATGACTCCAGCACTTTGCCGCTCTGTATCGCAGCCTTTCATATTATAATAATTTTACGCAATGAAAGATTATTAATAGCCTATATTTTCCTGTCCTATCTATCATATGCTGTCGCCTCATTAAAAAGCTGTGCTATACATTTAAAAGAAATGTCTTTTCATTTTATAGTATATATAAATACATTTACTTCATACATTTATTTCTTCATCAATGTATTTTATAACAATACAAAGAGCAATGTAGAACATTTGACCTTTTATTTGTTCCCCACTAAATGTTTTTTTTTTCACTATAACAACTACTATAAGAATAACTTTTGCTGTGAATTATCCACTAACCTCACTTATAATAGTAGTTTTGCCATAGATTATGAATATAGCCTTCTCTTACTGTGGCAGTTTAAATCTTTGCAAATAAATATCTTCCAAAATTTCTTTTGACAGAGATGGTTGGTTGTTTTAATTTTTCTATTGCTCAGAGAGTGGCTCAAGATGTTTTAAAATCTTGTAAAACTGACATGTTTATAAATCCATTTTGTACAATCCGCTGTGTTATAATGTGTTGCCTTTTGACGAAGGTCATATAATTTAATGTTTATGCTTAAAAAAAAGTGCATAGAGCTGCTAATTTCATTTGTTTGTTGATTTTCAAATATAAAACTTTTTAAAATGTTTTCAGTGTGCGTATCAGTTCTTTTTGAACATTTTAATCTCATTTTAACAAAATCCTGATAACATTGATAATAGTGATATGAAATTTTCATACCGTCCCATCTCTAAAGGACTACAACAAATAATCGATAAAATCGATAATGAAAATCGCCGACAACAAATGTCATTATCGATTAGTCACGTCTGCCCAATGTGCATGGAAAACTTCTGCCAGTCGTGTCAAATTACAGCACTGAATAACGCATTTCTATGGACAAAATGCATCTAAAAACAGTGGAGGAAACAGTGGAGGAAACAGAGTGAGCTGCTGCAGGAAAGGTACGTGATCCAAGCTGCCCAAAACAGGAGAATTCTTTATTTTAAGCTTCAAGCTAATGTATTAACGTAATGTTTAACATGACAGATGCGTGTGTGATATGTTTCCTCAGCGCAAAACTTTAATTTTATAGTTATATCCTTATCTGTTAAACTGACTTTACTGAATGAGCGTCAGTGAGCGCATGCGCATCAAACAGATGGGACGCATTAAAGAGGGAGACAATTAATATTCAACGCAAAAATTCATTTTGCTGAAATATCTTTTGATTGATGTTGAATTATAGCCTGGATGCCAGCCGAACTTAGCCCCACCCACAACATTTTTAGGTCGGGGAGTTCGGTCTGGACTCGATCCGTAGAGGAGTAATTATGCCCGAACAGAAACTGTTCGGACCAATCACATTGTCAGGGCGATGATTGACAGATTATCACCAGAAACGTAATCAGCCACGTCATCAAAGAACGCTTGGGTTGAATTAGTTTACAACAATGATGGCTGTTGTTGAAGAACTGAGATGTGTAGATTCCGCCATCGCGTCCGTTATAGAAGATATCGACAGCGCATTCATTTTAAAAGATTTTAAAATAATTTTTACAACACTGGCAAAGATTGTTTACGCTCATCTTCTACTAGTTCCAGCATGTGTGCAGTTGAGTTCTGTTGACTGTAGCTCTGATTGGTTGTAGGTCTATCCAATTGAGGTCTTTCGTGGATCGGTTGAAATATGCCCCCATAATCAAAGCCCAATGGAGCAGTATCAGACTCATATTCTGACTAGAATTGAGTATGACCATGTCAGGCTAGTTGAATTAAATTTAAGTTTAAAATTCAACATGTAAGTTTTTATTGAGAGTGATAACTGTAAAGGGATAACTGCGTGTAATTGAATATAAATGTAAGACGTTTCTTTCATTTACAGGATAAAGAAATGACAGTAACAGGTTACTGTGTCCAGAGTGAATGTGTGTGTTACTGCAGAACATTCCTCTTATCTGTTTCTTTATTATTATCTTAATTTTTAATGTTGGGATTTAAACTGTCTTTTTGCTTTATAGCTCTTTAGCGTATAGCATAGATATAGATACATTCACTATATATGTTTTCACAGCATTCAGTTGGCATGTTTATTTGAAGAACAGCATTGGGCAGGATGAGGAATAGTGTGTTTTGTCAAGAAAATTTGTATTTTTATCTGATTAATCGAAGAAATTATCGGCCAACTAATTGATTATCGAAATAATCAGTTGCAGCCCTAGTATATAAATAATAATAAAATAACACTGAACATCATAAACCGTAAAATATAAAATTGATGATAGCTCAAATAATACACAAGTTTAAATAGAAGAATTAATCTAAGTGCTTTATTAAAAGTATGAGCTTCACACTTCTTTTTCCAACACGGATTTGAAGGAGAGGCTTTGCTTTCAGCATTAGCGAGGTACGAAGCCTCCGGTGACGCGGTCTGGATCTCAGTGCCGACAATATCAGACAGCCGTTTGGGAATGCTAATCATCCGAGGACGGCCATGAGAGAGTCTCGACACTTTGGCAAACCCCGTCCGGCAGCCTGCAATCTGACTTCAGCAATTTCCAGAGCGCTCCTCAAAGAGGCGAAACGTCTAATTTGTCAGTCTGGAGAATGTGAGCACTGGAGAGGGGGAAGCAAAATAAACGAGGACAGATTTATCCAGGTTTATGGCCTCTGCCCTCTCGTTTTGATCCGGCAGAGGTGTGTGGTTAATAAAGCAGCGAGTTGTTACGGCGTGCTTGCATGCACACAGCTTGTCAATAAGAGGTTACACATCTCTCTGCGCCTGTCTTCTAATGCACTGTCTGCAGGGGCAAAACCACAGGCGGATTACTGCCAGGCCTATCCGATGATCTTCAGGCTGTTCTGTAATGCCACCACCCGCCTGTTAACATGCCGCTCGTGCAACGCCTGAGTGGTGTTAATGCAAGATCTCCTCCCTGATGTACGTTTCCACTGCATTCCACACGTTAGCTATATAAAAACTAATTTTAGATTAATTCTAGATAAATCCACATGTGTTTTCCTCCATGATATAGCATGATCAACAACAAAGAGCCCATATTAATCTGCGTCTTGTAGCGGTTAGCCATTGACATCACCAGGGAGGGAAAACGGACACGGAGCTGCTTGAACATCGATTGCATTGATCTGTACCTCAACATCTTAATGTTTAATCACAAAGCAGCCCCCTTTACTCTGAGGTCATGTGATCCTATTAAACCCTTTAACCACATCTCTCCCCAGGCGGACCGCGGGGGTCCGCGCTTCATACGGTCTCTCGGACCGCTCAGACATTTAATCCGCCACAATTGATGACCGCAGAACACAGAACTCAAGAGAGGAAATTGACGTAACGGAAGGGTTTTTTTTAAGCTGTGTTTCAGCACACCAAATATAGCCTGGCTAGATCCATACGTGTGGCAGGGACATTGATTTCAACACTGCGTGCGTTGCTCACTCCGCGGATATAAAAAGAAACTCCCCCAGAGTACTGAAACAGTGAGGCAGACAGAAAAGAGAGGGCATGGTTCTGAATCTGTCTGTGTGCGCTTTTATGACTGCAATCTGGAGCGTTACTCTCTCTTTGCAACGTTCAACCTTACCAACCACCTGCAGGACAAATGTTAACATGCTCCATGTCTAGTTTAAAGATTTCACCCAATTTCTAAAGCTATAATATATACATTTAATACATGCACACTGTGCAAAGCATATGGTTTACATATGTTTTAAACAAAGTATGCAACCGTAACCATTTCTAAAGGTTGCATGCTACATTGTCATCACTCATCATATAATCTCACTACGTGGCATTGAATTAAAATGTTAGTTCATCCAAAAAGTAAAATTACCCCATAATTGACTCACCCTCAAGCCATCAAAGGTGTATATGACTTTCTTCTTTTAGCCAAACACAATCAAAGTAATACTAAAAATATCCTGGCTCGTCCCACCTTTATAATGGGAGTGATTGGGGGATGAGTTTTTGAAGTCCAAAAAAGTGCATCCATCGATCATAAAACGTACTCCACATGGCTCTGGGGGGTTTGTGTAAGACAAATATCCTTACTTAAAACTTTATAAAGTAAAATAACGAGCCTCCGGGTGCGACAGCCATACCCATTCGACATACGTCCAAAAAGCATTAACATCTGCGACATAGTACACAATGACTACATTGCGTATAATAATAATAATAATATAATATGTCTTATTTTATTTTATTCATTTTCATATGTTCAAATGGCTCTCAAAGCTTCTCTTTGCATTGCACTGTGGGATACAGTCTCTCATGCGGTGTGGTCTGGGTGTATATGCCACACGTTAGCACATCCAATAAGCCATTCATGTAATATGGAACATATAAAAAAAATAAATTAAAAAAAAGTACAGTATGCATACTGCAAAAATAGTATGTGATTAAGCCATTATGAACACAGCTCAACTTATGGACTCAAAATAAATAGACTAAATTAACGGGAAAAGATTTCTGTGTAAAAGAATCGCTCTTCCTGTACGGCCTTTTATTCGTCTTTGTGTGAGGTCCTGGATTAAATTACCTGCTCATCCTTTTGTTCGTACAGAAGGGCCTCTGTTGACACATCCCTACAAAACTGCTGTCTTCACACTCCCACTCTGAGCCAAGGTCAAGCACAGTGTTTGCACAAACCAAGGTTAAAAAATAAAGCGATAGGTTTCCGGGTGCAATGACTCTATTTTAAAACACGACTCCTGTCCTCAAAGACATGGCATGCTAATGGATGTGGCTTTATTGTTATAGCTGAGACACGTGCATGGAAGCTACTAATCATTAACAAGTCAATTAAAGTCAGATGAAAGGACTGATATGATTCACGACTGTCAACTCAAACGGAGTTCAAACATATGACAGGAACGCGTGGAGTCTAAGGGTGCTTTCACATTGGCAGTTTAGTTCGAAACGGGGCACAATTCGCATGAAAAATTGGTAATGTGAAAGCTGGCATGCGGCGCCGGGGTACCGAGGAGGTGGTCTGAGTTTGGCTGCACTGGAACTGTGGGGTGATTCAAGTGAATGTGAAAACAACTCGGGACTCGGGTGCGCACCTGTTAAGCAAGCAAAGTAACCTGCAGGCATTTTAGCCAATGACGAAGTCATTAGTTCAACAAAACACATATAAGGAATGACGGTGGTAGTGTTGTCAAAAGTACCGAATTCGGTACCAAATCGGTACTGAAATTAAAAAAATGTGACTCTTTGAGCGCCATTGAGCAGATTCGTAAACACCTCTGATTGGACATTGTTCACGCACTCATCAGATGTGTCTGTGATCGGCTACAATGATCAACGCACGGGAGCGTTTGAAAGCACACGGAAGTGTTTGAATTTGAAAGCGTTTTGAAAGCAGGTGTGTTTGAAAGCAGGTATCTATCAATGGACCGGTCCGTGATAGATGCCTGCTTTCAAATGCTCCCATGTGTATCTGTTTAAGTGTCTATTTACAACATGCTTTTGAAGCGTTGATCATTGCAGCCAATCACAGACACATCTGATGAGTGCGTGAACACAATGGCCAATCAGAGGTGTTTACAAATCCGCTCAACAGCTCTCAAAGGGTCACATTTTTAAAATTTCAGTACCGACTTGGTATCGAAGTCAGTACTTTTGACAACACTAGTAGGAGGTGGTCTGAGTTTGAATGCACTGGAACTGTGGCGTGATTCACATAAATGTGAACGCAACTCGGACTCGGGTGCACACTTGTTCAGGTAGCAAAGAAACCTGCGGACGCATTTTAGCCAATGACAAAGTCATTAGTTCACATGTAAGGGATCAAAGACCAGGCCCCACGATTTGGCATGCATGTGATTTGCGGATTCATTGCTAAGCAACATATAGTGAAAGTTTATCATTTGCACGTGTTTTTTCTTGCCTATTTACACATTTAAGCGGTTTTAAACCATTCCAGCGCAAGAAGAGTCAAAAGAGAGCTTAATTCGTTACTTGAGCGCTGTTTCATGTGCAGCTGAAGCGCGCACACACACAGAGAGGGGCGTTTCAATAGCGCGTGAACACAAAATTGACGACTCTTCTCTTTCAGATCTCCTTCCGCTTGAACGGACACATACACACAAAATTATGTTAAAATACTCGTCTCGGCAAGCATTGTCATAAACACAGTCATTTATGTCTTCAGTGAATGTAAACCATGAAATCAGATGTGTATCATTATACTGGATCCGCACATTAGGTCTTAAAGTGACAGCAGCCTATAAATTAGGGCTGGACAATACATTGATTCTCGATACAATGATTCTGGATCGATTCTGATATTTTCTCTCTCAAATCGATTCTGAGCTTAGTTTTTAACAGCAGATGGCACTCTAGGCTAGTTTTTAACTGCACACTCAAATGATCACAAAGAAGACAACTGGAGAGCGCTTGTTGTAGTCATGTAAGTGGTTAAATATACTTGCACCTCAGCTCAGAATGCTTTTATGACATGAGATTAATGTAAACACAGCCCACTGCGAACACCCTTGTAATTTGCTTCAACCTTTTTTAACTTTATAAATGATTATTTTAGGTTTAAGTGTTGTGTGTAAAGGAAATGGAAGCAAGCAGAGTACAAGGTGTTTCGCACGTTAAAAACTAAGCTCAGAATCGATTCGAGAGAGAATCACGATACATCAGAAAATATCGATCCAGATTCTTTGTATCGCAAATCGAGAATCGATGTATTGTCCCAGCCCTACTATAAATACCTGCTGCTGTCTGTGTGTCATTAATGTTAATCAAACAACAAAACGCAGCTTTAACAACAATTAATCTATTTAATTTATACAGTTAACACAATAGTGTTATTTTACATTTAATAATTACATTTCTGTACCTGAATACTACTGTAAGACCTTCCTTTATTTGTAACTTTGTTTTAATACAGTTTGAACTTTATTAGTTAAGCTAGTACTTAAAGTGAGCTTTAAGTAATAAATGAAATGCAAAGTTTCATTCTTTTTTTTTTGCTGATCCAAAAACTTATTCGATCCGTGTTAGTATGCCTAGTTATCAACTTGAAAATAAAAATGCACTATATTTTTAATCAAATTTTAAGTCTAAACTCAAATAAATTAAAGTGTTTATTGGCATTATTTACCAGTTTAGACTTTTACATGTATATTTGTATATCTTGAGGGTCAGAGAGGTCATTTATCCACTATAAATATAGAAATTAAAAAGTTTCAACCAAGTGTGGTTGGATTATTGTGGGATACAGACAGTGCATTCAAATTTGCACAGTATACATACTATTATACACCAGATACAACAGTATGCTAGTACACTATTTCGAACACAGCCCAATTTATAAAAACAAAGGAGGAAGATGACATGATCCAGATGCTTACCATTCAAATTTAGGGTGGAGGATAGATGGGGTGCTGTAATTTTTTTTTCTTGGATTAAAACTTGATTTAAAATGCTTGTAAGGCTGCAAAATTGTTCTTATTATATATCAATATGACAACAAAATAGTAACCCCTTTTATTTTTTCACATTTTAATATAGTAATAATTATTATTATTATTTTACAGTAAAAGTGAAAAAGTACAGTAAAATTTACAATACTAATATTTATGTCTTATTTTCTTCATTCTCAAATGTTAAACCTTTGAGCTTTTATGCAGCAAATTCTGTACGCTCTTGTACGCAAATATTACCTGATAATACCACAGAAGCGCAAACAAACTCTGAGCACATTTAATAACATTAGACTTAGGCCTGTATCCCCAGAGAGAGCCGACACAAAGCCATGACTCTCATCTTTAGGACCGAAGCTTTACTTGACACTGCCGAGGCCGGCCCGCCATCAATTATTGACTAACTCCTCGCGACGAGAAGTGCTTTTAGAAAACATTTCCTCAACACATAGGGTACATATAAAGACAATGCAACGTTCTGAGTTAAATATTCATGACGATATGTAATGATGTCATCATTTCTTTTAAAAACCCAAAGAACGTCAGAGTCCCTATGCTATTTGTCCAGAATAGCAGATGGCTTGGGTCCTTATCATAATTAAGTGATCTATCACCGATGGTGTTTCAGAATGAGACACCGCATGCAAATTAGGGCCTAAAAAAAATAGAAAAATCAGCAGAGGGATGTCTGTGGCCATCATTTGACCCCTGGGGATGGGCAGCGCAGCATTTGTCGCCTACCTGGTCTGTGACCCGCAAACAGAGTTCTGTGCACAACCTTCACCATCTGTCCATCTCACCTGCTGTGTAGTTACTGGCCTAAAACGCCTCCCGCTACACCAACCTGCCTGTAGGTGTGCTGCCAATATGTAAAGCATCTGGGTGGAGCGCTCTATCATGATGCTAATGCAAAAGGTATTGTGATGCGACAGGCAAAACCCCCTCCCATGCTGCCCCGTGTATGTGGAGCAACTCGGTTTCAGCTCAAATCCCCAAAAAGACGGCTGAAACAAGGAAAACAAGCATTAGATCTTGTATGTTTCACACACACACCCCGATACTAACGTGTAGAAACATCTCCTGGAGCAGATCCTGTGGTCTCTAATGACAAAATTCAGAGGTTGTGATTCATAACAAACAACTTAAACCATGTACAACCAAAAAGCCACAATGAAGAGATCACTGTGACAGGCAACACTAGATGCATTTAGCTGTGAAATTCACTTAACAGCATCCTGATTGATCTAATAAAAGCTGTGCTATATAATGCCACACATTTCACTCATCAAATCAGAGCTGAAACAGTGTTTGCATTGAGAAAAACTGAGAATGCACCAGCTCAACCTGAGATTCACTGTCTAGCTCTATATTTCACATATTTTAGACAATAACCACATTGCATGAGAGTCAAATCATGCATCAGAGACTAAAGCAATGCTGACTGAATGCATGCATTACATTTTATAGTGTCATTTCTTTCTTTTAACACACATTTAGTGCATTTTACAATTTTTTTAAAAACATCCAACCCTGACTGATCACCCAATTCATGCTCTAGAGTCTAGCAGGAGGCATTTCCACTGTAAGCTCATGTGCATGGGTCCATCCTTACTCTATTTAATCATTTGAAGGCAACACATATTTACGAAAGATGATTATTGATTTGACAGCTGGAATAAAGAAGTAATGAAAAGCAGGAAACGACAGCACAGGGCCATTCAAATCACCGAGCATGATTGAGAGCTAACCCCTTTGGGTCTCGGATCACACTAAATATCACTACATACATCTGCGCATACAAAAATAATCAAAATCACTTAGCGAAAGAGGATAAGGTGAAATAGATCATACAGAAAGCTCGAATGATCCGTCCTCACCTTCCACTCCGGCTGCCCGAGGTTGATCTGTTGGCTGGATTTGATTCCGTGTTCGGCTTTCCTTGTGAGAAAATCCTCTCGAAATGGTCAGGAAAAGGAGATCAGGATCTATTTCGATCCTCGCTTGGTTAAAATGGATAAAAACTTAGCCGTTGCTGTCTTTTCTTGGATGTCTGAGGTTACCTCAGATATCGGAAGCCGTGCGAGTACGTTAAAACCGTTAAAACTGGATCATGTTATCTGTGAATGTTTCCGTTCGTTACGGATTTCTATTTATATGATCCATAGGTTGTGAGATAAAACGTCCTTAAGCTTTCTGTCTCCCAGCATTTGTGTGTTTTAATGAAATGTTTTTGTGTAAATCCAAAAGAGTCGCGGCTGCTCTCGTGTTGCTTCTGCTGCTGCTCCTGCGCGCGCGTGCGTGTGTATGTGTGCGCGCGAGTCTGCTCGACTGCATTCCTCCCTCTATTGCACAATGAGTCGCTATAATTTATTCATGAGATCATGGGGATGGAGGTGCTCTGTCGGAAGAAAGAGAGGCAGTTTTTCTCTTTCTTGCTTGCTTTCTTTCTTTCGTTCGTTCTTTCTTTCTTTCTTTCTCTCTCTCTTTTTTTTGTCACTCACCCCCTCATCGCCCTCCCCAGCTGACTGACTTCCCCTCGAATGCGAGACTCGATTAGTGGAGCGTCGAGGAATCGAACGAACGAGGCTGGGTTGGGGAGGGTGACGATTGTGCTGCACTCGATGATGAATTTAAAGTGCCATTCATTGTAGAATCACCTGTATATTTATATATGTTAAAAATATATAACATGCATTAAAAGAGCTATATGAAACGCTTAAAGCTGTTATAATAAATCATTTTTAAGTAGGCTTTATGTCTTTTCTTTAAAATCAGAAGTGTTATTTCATTTCCATACTATTATAGTATTTATTAATATTTTGAATTATCTTTTAATTTTATATTTTAGAAGTTCATTTGAAGCTTGAAGTAATTTTGTTATGTGCTTTTGTCCTTTTTGTTAGTTTATTCGTTTTTTTAAAAAACAAATAGTTTTAATTTATTTTATTTCAGTTTTAGTAATTTCATTACTTCAAATTAAACTTTCTTTGAAGTTTTTAAGTTTGTTTTTCATGCAATATTTATATCTTAATTTATTTCAGCTTTATTTCAATTAATGAAAATGACTTTTAATAGTTTGTCTTTTTGTTATACTTTTTGTTTATACTTTTAATTTTACAGAAAATAAGTTCTTAATTGAAGATTCACACATTTATTTATTTTTTAAATGTCTATAAGATCTTAAAGTGTATTAAAGAATCAAAAATAAAGATGTTAAATTTTTCCATGTCACAAAAAGTACTTTTTTTCAGCTTTTTACAATGTATTTTAAAAGCATAGGCTACTATTAAAAAATAAAATTTGTGTAGAGATGTAAAAATAACATTTTAACTTTATTAAAAAACATTTGTAGGGAGACTAGACCAGATTCCAGTTGGTAGTTGAACCCTATGACATGAGAACGGCCACCATTGTGGCTCTAGATGATCATATTGTTATGTTAATAGAAGGAATTTTAAGGGAGGGTGGAAGACGCTTGAGCCAAAATGGCGCACCGTTGCTGCGTTATATAAAGGTTCAGTCAGAGAACATTTGGCAGGCAGCCTATGTTAATGGTATTATTTTAGTGACAAGCCACTGCAGTTTCACACCTGGTGATTTTCTCTCCTCAGGTTTTATTTATTTATTTATTTAGACAAATTTTGGAGTTGGTAATTTTTTATTTTAAAGACATTAATACTTTTATTCAGCAAAGATGCATTAAATTCAAAATTAAAAGTGACAGTAAAGACATTTAATGTTACAAAAATTTCAGTTTCAACATTTTTTCTTTTCTTTTTTACTCAAAAAAATCAGTTTCCACAAAAATATGAAGCAGCACAACTGTTTTCAACATTGATAATAATCAGAAATGTTTCTTGAGCAGCAAATCATCATATTAGAATGATTTCTGGAGGATCATGTGACACTGAAGGCTGGAGTAATGATGCTGAAAATTCAGCTTTGATCACAGGAATAAATTACATTTTACAATATATTCAAATAGAAAACGGTTATTTTAAATTGTAATAATATTTCACAATATTACTGTTTTTATAGTATTCTTGATTAAATAAATGCAGCCTTGATGAGCATAAAAGACTTTCAACAACATCAAAAAAACTTACCAACTTCAAACTTTTGAACAAAAGTGTATATATAAAAATGCAATTATTTATGAAACCAATTACATATTGATTAATTAATTAGCACAATCATTTAATCAGAGTTAGCCTCATTCACGAAACACAAACAGAACAAATATCTGTGAAAATATTCACAAGAAAAAAACATTTTAAATTGTTAAATTGTTGGATTAGATGTTTAAACAATTTACACAGAAATTCCTTCCCCTTGCGTTTCATGAATGAGGCCCAATGTGTTCAGGGACGTGTTTTTCACACGGGCAGGTAGCCAAAGTGTCTTTAAATCATGAATTAGAAGAGCAGTGGTGTCCTCTAAAAAGCAGCGGGCAGTGAAAGGATTGGTTCAGACTGCTGCACAACTCACAATAGAGAGGTCAGAGAAGGGCAAACTCAAACTCCCAACCCCTCGTACACTCAGATGTGAACTCACATTGTCGCTATATTTCATTAATGATCTCATTACGTTATTTTCTCTGCAATAACATGCATGATGAATAATCCCAATAAGAATGTGAATTGAAAAAGCACATTTCATGACTGAGCGTCCAGCAGAAAGGAACAGCAGTGGTTTAGCTGTGAAACAGATGTATTGCAATCTGGCAGCAGTCAGCAGCGCTGTGTTTGGCAGTGATGGTGTCATGTTAAGGTTTGAAATCAGCTTCTGGGCATGAGGTGACAGTGACAGATGGTGTTCATCAACCTGATCTTTCATCTGCTTTCTCTTACATTTGTACGTTTATGATTCGTTCTGATGCTCTTTTGCCTCTGTGATGTTATCACAGAAAGAGGCAGCGCTCACGTCGTCCATTTTGTTAGTTTATCAACCGCTTGCTTTCATGCAGTGACATAATTGTTATTCCTCTCTCATTCCTGTCCTGTTAAGATCTCGCAGGGTACTGCGAGAAAAACGGGAAGAGAACTGCCCTTAAGACATTGAGTCAATAAAACAGGCACTTTACTACGCCGTGAGGGGATGGGGTCGTGCGATGTTTGTGCAACAGAGGGGTGGGAGCTACATTTTGAGTGCTGCAGTTGTCAAACTGTCTTAATATTATAGCCATGCTTCACAAACATCTCTGTAAATAGGAGCTCTGCATGATTTTAAAATGCAAAGGTTTGTATTAATCAGTGTGGAGGCGTAAAGAGCCCTTGTTTGGTTTGTACTCACCCCTCGCTGAGAATGGTACGCCCCACGCCAATGGCAAGAACATATCATGGGAATTATCCAGCAGAGAGAATGGAGGGAAGGCGGGGGAGAGTGAGAGCGCCGGGGCTAGACTGGAGCTGCTGAGGAAAGAACAATAGATCTGCAGTCTTGATGAGCATGACTGAACGTTAGTCTGGAGGTTTGGGGCCAGACGAAGAGCTGTAGGGAAACAGTACAGAATATTCTTTGTCAGAGGTAGAGAGGACAAAGACAGTCAGATGAGCAGGTAATGAGGAGACGGAACCCAACACTGTGAAAAACACATTATTTCTAATCATTCTGATGTGCAACTCCAGTGTTGGTTTGGTAGTTTGCACCTTCATTAATGTGCACCTATTATGCTTTTTTGAATATTTCCTTTCATATAGTGTGTAATATAGCTGTTTGTGAATGTAGAAAAGATAAAGATCTGCAAAGTTTTAAGGATCAAAGTGCACGACAGATAAAGTTATTATCTCCTAAAAGAAAGGATTGATTCTGAACTGTCGAAACAAACCTAAGAAACAATGTAACAAATTTGCATAATGCCAGCCTATGCTCTTTATTGGCTGCTCGTGAACAATGTCTACTTTGCCCCGCCCTCAAACATTGTAGTTGTATCTGAGACTGGAAGAGTTTGGTTCATGTTGTTCATGTCGAGAAGAAAGCAAATCCACTTTGCTTCACTTTTAAAGGATGACGACTCACGTTGGAATTGATATGGTAAAACCGATGCCATCGTTAGTGTTTCTATCGCTGTGTATCAAAACTCTAAAAAACACTGGGTTAAAAACAACCCAATTTGGGTTGTTTTCAACCCAAGGGCTGGATAAATATAGGACAGAACACATGTTGGGTTAATTTTACGCAGCAAATTCTGTTGTTTATTTAACCCAGCATAATGGTTTGATTCATTTTTACTACTAGCTTTTTTTTTTTAAATTCATACATGAATTAATGATTACGGTTTAACTTACATCCTCTAAACTTTTTTTAAATACTCCACACAACCACTGGTTTACGTGATAATTCCTTTATTTTCGATCATATTTTATAGTATAGCATATTTTATATAGTTTTTAATACATATTTCCTACATTTAAGCTCGTTTAACAAATATTAGAAGTAAAAATTAAACATTTAGCAGTAATTTAAGTTTAATCGACCAGTCTCTGTTGTCCTGTTCTCCACCTGTTGGCGCTGAATCTCGTGCCGGAGATGGCTCGCGTTTGGCGGCGGGAACTTCAGACCGCCACCCTGCGTTTCACTCGTAGCCGAAAAATGCTGTGACTGATTCCATAACTTATCCGTAAATAATCAGTGTACAATTTTGAGAACATATTTTAACATCCTAAGTATTCTTATATTCTCTTTTTGAATAAAAGCATAAAATTTTATGCAAGGTATCAGGCGTTTCCATCGTGCGAAAAGACAGACGCAATACTCGTTTAGGTGACTCACATCATGCCCCTGTATGTTGCTTTTAAAAAAATTCAATGATATACAGAACAATAATACATTTTTAGATAAAATAAAACGTACATAAACCTGTATTTTACCGAAGACATGCAACAATTTGTCGGAGCAGCACTGCTCTCTCCTGAAGAGGGCGCAAAAAGCCTGCGATAAATAACTCAACCCGGAGCTGGGTAACACAAAAACTACCCAAACACTGGAAAAAAATTAAAAATAAAAAAATTACCCAAAAGGCTCAACCCAGCACTTGAGCAGAAAAAATAATCCAAGATTTTTTAATAGTGTACTGTAAAACCGACACCATCGATACTGTTCGTATCACTGTGTATCAAGTGCTGAGGAAGATCTGGAGCTGAAACTCAGATATGGTAATGGACGTTTTGTTTCCGACACGCACTGTAAGCTGTCTGACCAATCAGAGCAGAGCAGGTTCTCAGAAAGGAGGGGTTTAAAGAGACAGAGTCTTCGAATTAACCATTTTCAGACGCAATGTATATTATGAGAAAATTAAAGTGTTGTTTTACCTTTGATGCATGAGAACTTATTATAGGAGACTCAAAAACAAAATTATGAACCTTTAAAATAGCATAATAGGGAAACTTTAAAAGTTTGAAAGCAATAGTTCACCCAAATATGACAATTCTGTCATTATTTAGCATCGTCAAGCAATGGTTTTCCGAATCTTCATTGTGATCACACTTGAAAAGCATTGTAGAAATAGTCCATACGACTTATGCATTATATAATTTTCTTTATTTGTGTGATGAATAGAGCACTGCGGCTCTCAAAACTCATTTCCCATCTCAATACAACACAAAAGAAACAAACACTCATAAAAATAAAAGCCCCAAAAGGGGGTTTTCATAGTGATGCCTTAGAAGAACCATTTTGGGTTCCACAAAGAACCTTTCAGGGAACAATTCTTTTAATTTTTTTCCACCGTGCAGTCACATTTACTGGTGTTCAGTGAATTTTTCCTAGCGAAATGTAGTCATTTTAATAGGAATTCACACAATCAGGAATTTTACCAGAGGGTGAAAGATTTCCCCATGAAGATTTTGCAACAGGTTCAGTTGGTCATGCGAATTCGCTGCATTGACCAGCAGAAAGCTGAGACTTCTATGTGAGTTCGCAACACAATTCACAATGTAGAATGGACCACGGTATTTCGGTAATGCGACCGCACCTTTAGTCTGAAGAACATTTGAATAATCTGAAGAACCTTTACACTCTTAAAAATAAAGCTTCTTTATTGGCATTGTTCCATGAAGAATTATCCTTTAACATCCATGGAAACTTTGCATTGAACAAAAGGTTCTTTGTAGTGGAAAAACATTCTTTAGTTTATTAAAATGTTCATCACACGAAGAAAAAAAATGGTTCCTTTAAGAACTTTGGGGAAAGATTCTGTTTGGAACGCAAAATGGTTCTTCAATGACATCACTGTGAAAACATTTATTTTTGAGAGTCTAAAGAACCTTTAGTGCAACGGAAAAGCTCAATTCTTCATGGAAACAGATGCCATTATTTGAGTGAAATTAAAACTTTTGTTGAATCCATACATCATCACAAATTTAAATTTGAGAAGTTTGGTGGAGAGCATGATTTTCAGTGGAAAACAATGAAAATTTCCACCTGTTGTAAAGCTGTCAAATGACTTCACAAGACTGTCAAACGTTGTTACTGTGAATTGTTGTATGGAAGAAAGTTGTTTGCTTAATGTTCCATGAGAATATGTTTTGAAATGATAACAGGCGGTGTAAATAATGGGTGAATTTTAATTTTTAGCTGAACTATTCCTTCAATTATAGACGATTCAGTAACATTTTTATTGCTTAAAGGATTAGTCCACTTTTAAATACACTTTTCCTGATAAATTTACTCACCCCAATGTCATCCAAGATGTTCATGTCTTTCTTTCGTCAGTAGAAAAGAAATGAAGGTTTTTGAGGAAAACATTCCATATAGTGGACTTCAATGGCTACCAACAGGTTGAAGGTCCAAACTGCAGTTTCAGTGCAGCTTCAAGGGCTTTAAACGATACCAGATGAGTAATAAGGGTCTTATCTAGCGAAACGATCGGTCATTTTCGAAAAAAAATACAACCGTTTATGCTTTATAAACAAAATATCGCCTTGAACGTACTTTCCGCTTCCGCATTCTTCATAACGCTTACGCTGAATGTCCTACGCCTTCCCTATTCTACTAACGGAACGAACGCGGTGCCAGTTTAGTTTTTTCCGTAAGTAGAATAGGGAAGGCGTAGGACATTCAGCGTAAGCGTTATGAAGAATGCGGAAGCGGAAAGTACGTTCAAGGCGATATTTTGTTTATAAAGCATAAACGGTTGTATTTTTTTCGAAAATGACCGATCGTTTCGCTAGATAAGACCCTTATTACTCATCTGGTATCGTTTAAAGCCCTTGAAGCTGCACTGAAACTGCAGTTTGGACCTTCAACCTGTTGGTAGCCATTGNCTATAAGGAGAATAATCCTGGAATGTTTTCATCAAAAACCTTAATTTCTTTTCGACTGACGAAAGAAAGACATGAACATCTTGGATGACATGGGGGTTGAGTAAATTATCAGGAAAAGTGTATTTAAAAGTGGACAAATCCTTTAAAGCTTAAAAACCAAGTTTAAAAAAAATGTCAGGGTGTTTATTAGTTAGTGTGTGCGCGTGAGTTTGAAGTGCCTGCATCACTGCATGCGGCCAGC
>RJVU01007007.1:644681-692914 GCA_003731715.1 Anabarilius grahami
AATGGAGATATAATTAATTTTTATAAATTAATTAATCTTAATATTATAATTAAGTTTTATTAATTAATTAATCTTAATATTATAATTAAGTTTTATTAAGTGTTAACAATGAGATTATGTGGTTTTTATAATCAATTAACACTGCTTTTGTCATTTTTTACTAGATGGACAAAATTTGTCACCAATAAAGTTGGTTATACCGAATGACGATATTTTCAAAAATTGCTAACAGGCTGATATCTAGCTAGCAAAAGGACAATCAAACATTTTATATTTAGTACAAGTTTTTAAAATATTACAACATTTTCCATTTTATAGCGGTTGTACCGAATGACCTGATGTTTCGGGACGTGTATGAGCAAGTGAAAACATGAATTTATCAAATAGTTAAAAGAGAGTTAGTTACTTTGCTTTATGACCATGTGGTCCTTTGCAGGAGTCTGAATGATGTCACATCCTGTCACATGATATTGACCACATGACTTGATCCAAAATGGTCCCTTTATATTGGTTACTCCAAATGACATCAATGAAATTCATATTTCTGGACATTCTTTCTCATAACAAAGCAACGACTTCTACACATAATTTTAATACCATTTTGCACTATGTTAATATATGATGTTATAAAATCACGCCAGAATAAAAAATATATACATTTATTACATTTTAAGATATTTTAATCACAAATGAAATGGCTGTATTGGCCTTTGGACGGTTAAACTGAATGACCTTTTGACACTTCAAAATCTTTAAAATACCTTTATATGTAGTAAAATATAATTAAAACCTTTTGGATTCAATAAAAGAGATCTAGTTTTACTACCTTACATACTTTGGATGTCATACTCATTTTTATTATTATTAAGGCCTTTGGACAGAAAAATGACCCGTCGTGTCACTGACCCACATATATATATATATATACACACACATTAGACATTATTTGAAAGACTCTACACCTGTTACTGAACTCCTCACACACTCTTTGTTGTTACGAGGCCAGAAATCAAACTACAGTTGTCATATTAGAAATGTGAAGTCACCTAAGGCGCGGTGTGTTGTATAAAGCTGCTGGATCATATGCAGTTTCATAACTCAGACAGACATTAACAGCCACATCAGCAGCAGAGGCAGCGATTGAAGAGGACGTTCTGTCTGTCTCAATCATGCCACAGCCCTCCTAATTAGGATGAAAGCAGAGAAAGCTTGAAGAAAGTGTGTCATCCAAGATATACGAGCGCTCAGAAAGAGATATCTGTGATTTATTTGTTTGCATATTGATTATATTTAAGGTTTTCCAATGTTTAGGATACTGTAAATTTATTATAAAATAGATTTAGCTCTTGTCAGACTCAGCTTAGTGAGTCGATGTATTTATCTGCTGTTGAGCTTGAGGTTCTAGGGCCAGTGATGGTGGAAGTAGCAGGGATAATGAGATTGCAGCTCAGGACAGCAGGCCAATCATGTGATGGGTCAGACAGCAGAGGGTGCAGGAGAAAAAAACCCTCAGGAAAGGACCAACCATCTGACTCAAACAGGGAGAGCTTTTCACATTTAAAGAGAGCTGTTGTTCTTCTTGCCTGAGGTGAATCTCTGTCCATGGCGTCCCGCTGAGGGATTCAGGCACCAGTGAGCACAGGTTTGTACAACAGATATTATGCAGACCTGACTGAGACACAATGGGCAGAGGTTAGAGGCTGCAGCCTTAACAGAACTAATGTTTTACATTCAAATCAAGTTAAATTTAAACATGACAGACACTTTTACTAAGTAAATTGATTTTCAATGTGTATAACCACATTTAAAAAGTAAGCCACGTTTTTTTAAATTAAACAAATACAAATAAATGAATGCTTACAATAATTGTAGTGTGCCGCCATCTTGTGGTTAACTGTACGAATGTCAACTGTCACAAAAGGTGAGAGGTGAACAACCTGTCAGGTATCTTGAATATTAATTAGCTCGTACTGACGTTGCTAGGAGTCATTGTGTATATCTCTATTTCAACTTCAGGCACTTTTATGTCACAGGAGTTTAATTAAATGCAACACAATGTACTTTTTGCTTTTTTTATATGGTCACATTTTCATATTTTTGCAATATATAGCCCATATACACCTATCAGGCATAACATTATGACCACCTTCCTAATATTGTGTTGGTCTCGAGATACCTGTTAATTCCCGTCTATAGGCTACCCCTACAGACTACAGACAGTCTGATACTTTAGCATCTGTTGCACTTTTACCAAAGTGCACTTTAAGGAAGTGGCACCAGCTTAAGGTTTCATTCTTGTGGCCTCATTTTGTTCACACAAGCAAATCACAGACACTGGACGTCAACAACACGGACTATTACAGCCGATCACGTGAGTAGATGTAATTTTCCATTTTCTGCACGTTCTGTCTCACTTGTATAATTTGTAAAACGTGGCAAAGTTACAATGTGGTTCTTATAACAAAAGCACAATTTATTGTACAAACAGTTCACAAAATTGAGAGTGAAAGAGCTAAAAACACTACAGCACAAAACATTAAAGCACCACATACTGTATATAACTAAGTATTTATTTAAAGAAAAGAGACGAGATGTACTATTTCAGCATAGGGCCTATTGTCATAAGTTCAGTGAGTTTTACTTAAGGTAAAACAGTTAAAACACATTTTGCTTTTTACATTACCACACAAAAACTAGTAATTAAAACCATGTATTTTTGATCAATACGATCAATAATACCTATAAATAATTAATATTTTCTACAGTTCATAAAAACAAGTACTTTTGTTACAATTTTACCCTGTCAGGTACAGTGGAATTGGAATGTTGAAGGGAGGTGGTGAAGTGAAAATCTTATCAGTTATCACTAAAAATAGACTTTGTTCGATGTCAGATAAGATTAGAGAACTGTACATCCTTTACATTTTCTCCAGTTGAAGAGGACACTACTATGTGTGAAGCAAAAATCATGGGTCAGGTGTGATGCGCACGCAAGTTATTTAATGTGTTTCAACTGTACAGGTCTACGCTACTGCCTTTATAAATACATGATTCCTGTCTTTTCTGTACCTAAATGAATTTTTGGTTACCATGGAGTTTTACCATAATTATAGTTTCTGCAAAAAACACTAAAGACGACAGTTATTGTCACAGTTCCAGTCATTCCCGGACTCCATTTCCCATAATCCTCCCTGCCAATCACCTGCACTCACTCCACCAATCAGTAATCACCACACCCAGCTGCAGCACATTATCTGGACTATTTAAGCCACTCACATCCTGACATACTTTGCGAGGTCTTGTAATACATGGCATTTTTGAGCATTTGTCATTGTGTTTGTCTGCCTGTTTCTGATCCTGTCTGTTTCCCGTGTACGATTCTCTGCGGACTGCCCTTTGGATTATTTGCTCTGTCTTGGACTTGTGTTTGATATCTGCCTGCCCTGATCTACTGCCTGTTCCACGACCACGATTCCGCCCTGTCCCTGCTGTACCTGTTTGCCACTGTTTGACCCTTGCCTGTTTGACCACGAACATTGCTTAATAAAGCCTGCACTTGGATCCCACGTTGTGTCCCGATTCATTACAGTTATTAACTAGAGAATCCTAACAAAGTATTTTACTAAAATAATTAAGGTTTCATTTTATTTAAATTTAGTCCTGTGCAATGCAAAATTTTATTTTGTACCATAGTAAAATGTTTTTGTAGGCTACTATAATTATAACATATTGTTATTTATTTTATTACAGATGTACATATATGTTTTAGCGACATACTGAAAAAAAAAAAAAAAAGTCCACATAAAACGCTTGAGCTGTTATGTTTACCTCCTCATGTGAAGTTTTCAGGTGAATATTCAGATTTGGACTTTAGTGTGCAGTCACATTGCATTTTTTGGGCTAGAAAATGTCCTTTCTCCATTGTCAAAAAAGTTGCAATGTATGTAAGTCACTTTGAAACCAAGCAGCTTTATGTTGGTTAATGCAGCTAATCACGTGACCAACTTGAACACGCTGCAAAATCTGCGTTGGGAAATATATCGACATCATTCCAAATTCCTGGATTTTGCCCACAAATATTTGCCGAACAACGGTAAACATGACTGAACCTTAAAGTCACCATTAAATCAGAACTGACAATTCTTATTTTTTATTGAAAATTGCAGTATTAATTATAACTGATTTATCAGTGCATGTATTTTTTTTAATGTGTGCCCTTAAAGGTGCAATGTGTACATTTTAGGAGGATCTATTGACAGAAATGCAATATTATATACATAACTATGTTTTCAAGTCAAGTCAAGTCACCTTTATTTATATAGCGCTTTTTACAATGCAGATTGTGTCAAAGCAGCTTTACATTGATAACTGGTACATTATTTTGGCTGCACAGCAGCTCTTACAGAATGGTGTCAATGCAGGCAGATCAAAGCACTGTTGAATATCAAATGTCAAGTCAAATGTCAAGTGTCCCCAACTAAGCAAGCCAAAGGCGACAGCGGCAAGGAACCCAAACTCCAACAGGTGACATCAGGTGGCAAACAGGTGGCAAATAGTGGTTTCAGTGGTGTATAAAGATGTTACATAATGAACTGTTATGTTTTTATTACCTTAGAATGAGCCATTTCTATCTCATACACCGTGGGTACCCTACATGTTTCTACAGTAGCCCTAAATGGACAAACTGTTCTACAGAGCGCGTTTGCTTGACTGGCTACACTCTGCTGTCTCAGACGACAACATCTTTGTCCTGTGTTGGCCACTGTAGCTTCTCTATATTGCAATTCACAACCTCACCACTAAATGCCGCTAAAATTTACACACTGCACCTTCAAATCTTTAATTAAAATAACTTCCACTCCCTTCTGCAACAACATCTCTGATGATGTGTTTACTGGCGCTAGGGCAGAACAACCTGTCATTCACATGAGATCCACTAATAGAAAACCACAACCATCCAATCAATTCCCCATGGACAATATCAAGTCCCGCCCTACATTTTTTCTTGTTTGAGAAGCCATTTCACTCGGATATACATCACAATAGAGAAAAGACTATAAAACTTCCATTTTATGCTGACTTTCGGACTTTCAATGTTATTGCAATGCTTAAAAACCCTGTTTAAATCATACTTATTAAAATAGAATAAATGTGTACTTTAAGACCCCCTAGACTTTTTTTGTTTTGGGTATTCTGATGTTTATTTATTTTGGCATTAGATGTCATACAGCAACAGCGATCATATAAGGGATTGCCTCACTCATACAAATGGAAACACTGTTGATAATTCATCAAGAGGAGAATCCAGAAACCAGCGCTCACCGACTGATCCTGCAGGCAAAGGGGCCACAAGCCAAAACCCACCCTCATATAGTGCATCTGAAAACAGCAGGGCCTCAAACCGGCCCTCTGAACCCACTTCAGATGCTTTCAGCTCAGGAACAAGACCAAAGCGTGTGATAGACCTGGGACCAACATATCCCATCAAGAAGCTCAAGACAATGGAAGACTTCAGCACAGAGCTTAACCAGCCAATTTCCATGAAAGGACATACAATGCTGATAGATGTAAGAACTTCATCGTTCATCCTCAGTTCTTGTATTCTAATCTTTCCTTAAAACGTGCTATGAATATTAATTGAGTCATAATTCATGTTTCTGGCTTGTTTGAGCAGATACCATATTTCCAAAGGGGTGTAATTGTCCCTTATCAAGGGAATCACATTTGGGATGCCAACCATGTGAAGTTACCACATCTGTATGTAAGTATGACCATCCAGAATGCTTTTCAAACAAATCTCTCTCTCTAAAGAGAATAATTTCTATATAGAGAGCTTTTCTGAACTAGTAACTTATGAAAATAGAGAGGGTATTCATTATTTTTTCATATTCATATTGAGTAATCATTATTCCCATAACCATGGCCTGCATCCCACCAGAAGTCCCGTGCTTCACCCTCTCGCTGGGATGCCACTCGTCAAGCGTTGAACAGACTCACCAAAGAAAGTTTCTCTATTGGGGATATTGAGGTACTGCAACACTAAACAATGTCATTTACACTAGCTGAGGTGTGTTTATCATGATGTGACCTGCTGTTATCTGTCTATTGTCTATTTGTAGTCCGCAATAATGTCGTACAATTCCAGCATCAAGGACAAATGGACATTTGATGCACTCTATTATTATGGTCGGGTTAGTGAAGCCTTCTCCAAATCAGAGGAAAGATAAATGTTAGTGTGAAAATACAAACTGATGACAGATTTGTGTAATTCCTTTACAGAACGTACACGCAATGGACAATAATCTCCATATGGTGATCCCAAAGATGGCCAAACTGGCACCTGATTTACCTGATCTCATTCAACAGGTATGTTACAGGGTCCTTCTTTCCACAGACACGTGTGTTAATTAAGAATCCCGACGTATTAATATAACGTGTGTTAGTTTTGCACAAAGTTGGTTGCATTTTATTTTACAGTATGTGCAATTACAGTGTACTTACCTAAGGGTACTGGGTAATATAAGGTAACTACATGGGTTAATGCTAGGTTCAGGGGTAGGTTCAGAGATAGTACCTAGTTATCATTTAGCTATTGTAATTAGCTAAGATTGCAGAGTCTTGGCTTTTACGTAAAATCTCATATTGTACAATCATAAGCAACAATCATAAAAGACAAAAAATAAATTACAAATCACAGCGTGCACCATTTGTTGGGCTATAATACTGTCACTCTGAAACCAAAGGACATAAATATACACAGCTCAAAAAAATTAAAGGAACACTTTTTAATCAGAGAATAGCATCAAGTCAGTAAAACTCCTGGGATATTGATCTGGTCAGTTCAGTAGCAGAGGGGGTTGTTAATCAGTTTCAGCTGCTTTGGTGTTAATGAAATTAACAACAAGTGCACTAGATGGGCAACAATGAGACGACTCCCAAAACAGGAATGGTCTGACTGTTTTTCACTATTTTTGCATTTGGCTAGGGTCAGTGTCACTACTGGTAACATGAGGTGATTCCTGGACCCTACAGAGGTTGCACAGGCAGTCCAACTCCTCCAGGATGGCACAACAATATGTTCCATTGCCAGAAGGTTTGCTGTTTCTCCCAGGATAGTCTCAAGAGCATGGAGGAGATTCCAGGAGACAGGCAGTTACTCTAGGAGAACTGGACAGGGCCATAGAAGGTCCTTAACCTATCAGCAGGACCGGTATCTGCTCCTTTGTGCAAGGAGGAACAGGATGAGCACTGCCAGAGCCCTACAAAATGACCTCCAGCAGGCCACTGGTGTGAATGTCTCTGACCGAACAATCAGAAACAGACTTCATGAGGGTGGCCTGAGGGCCCGACTTACTCTAGTGGGCCCTGTGCTCACTGCCCAGCACCGTGGAGCTCGATTGGCATTTGCCATTGAACACCAGAATTGGCAGGTCCTCCACTGGCGCCCTGTGCTTTTCAAAGATGAGAGCAGGTTCACCCTGAGCACGTGACAGACGTGAAAGGGTCTGGAGAAGCCATGGAGAATGTTATGCTGCCTGTAACATCGTTCAGCATGACTGGTTTAGGTGGTGGTTCAGTGATGGTTTGGTGGTGGTTCAGTGATGGTCTGGGGAGGCATATCCATGGAAGGACGCACAGACCTCTACAGGCTAGACAATGGCACCCTGAATGCCATTAGGTATCAGGATGAAATGCTTGGACCCATTGTCAGACCCTACACTGGTGCAGTGGGTCCTGGGTTCCTCCTGGTGCATGACAATGCATGAGGCGAGAGTATGCAGGCAGTTCCTGGAGGATGAAGGAATTGATACCATTAAATGGCCCCCACGCTCGCCTGAACTAAATCCAATAGATCACCTCTGGGACATTATGTTTCGGTCCATCCGACACCGCCAGGTTGCACTTCAGAGCTCAGTGATGCCCTGGTCCAGTATGGGAGGAAATACCCCAGGACATCATCCGTCGTCTCATTAGGAGCATGCCCCGACGTTGTCAGGCATGCATACAAGCACATGGGAGCCATACAAACTACTGAGTACTATTTTGAGTTGCTGCAATGAAATTTCAGCAAAATGGATTAGCATGCTGCATCATTTTTTCACTTTGATTTCAAGGTTCACTTTGTTTCACATTCAGTCCTCTGTAGGTTGATAATTTTCATTTCCATCAAACGATGTGGCATCCTTTCGTTCCTAACACATTATCCAGTCCATATCAGTATAGATATCCAGCATGATATTTTCCCCCATTTAGATCTGATGTGTTTTCAAAGTGTTCCTTTAATTTTTTTGGGCAGTGTATTTACATTGTATTAATTTTTACTTTTGCATTGCTTTACAAGATTTTTTTTTAAATGCATGTTTGCTCTGTCTCTAGCCCATTCCTCTACTGCGACAGCAGCAGAACCAGGCCATAACAATGTCTCAGCAGCAGATTTCCTGTCTGTTAGCAAACGCCGCCTTCTGCACCTTCCCTCACAGGAACAACACTAGTCCTGGTTCAGAATACACCAACTACCCAACCATTAACTTCAGCAGGTGTTACACTGATCACATTAGACTGACACCACTGTATTAAACTGGTGCTGTATCAGTTACATTTAATTTGATAAATTCACAGAACAGAATGTGTTTGTCTTCAAAAGCTCTCATCCAGTTGATGGCTGCCGCGGTGGCTGATCGAGACATGGCTTTCTTCACCTTTGGCGGTGAACATCTTGCATACGAAGTGCAAAGAATGCATGATATACTGGCCAAAAACAGAGTGATTGTGGGTACGTATATTCACTTAATTTAAAACAAAAAGGAGCAGGTAGGCTTATGTGCTTGTAAGTAATAATGAAGCACAACAATAGGGTTCCACAAATAAGAATCCTACTCATTATCTCCTAGTGTAACGCAGACTCAGATGTGTTTGGGTTGAGGTCCATATGCGGTTTATTGTACAGACGTGTTGGCAGAAAACAAACAGGCGTGGGTCGAATCACCAGCAATAACTGCAGAACAGGCAGAGCAGTAAACGTAGTCATACAGGCAGCAATCAAATATAGAGTAATCCACAGACAGGCAGGGTCGGCAGGCAGCAGGAATCAAAAACAAACCAGGATAGCAAGAGTCAAAACCAGGCAAGACACAACACAGGGAATAAATGCTCAGAAATGGTAGCCGGGGTAAAACAAGATTAGCACTGAGCGTGGTTTGTTCAGCAGTCTGTGAAATGGTGTGACTGTAATCAGTCCAGGTATGTGGGTTGCTGGGAAATGAAGTCCTAATCAATTCAGGGGAAAGAGAATGGAAGGATTTTCAGAATCGGTAACCGTGACACCTAGATTTTGAGAAATAGTTTTTTCCTATAGAAATAGATTTGTAAGTGTTTAAACCTATCAAGACAGACGCAACCTCTGAGATTAAGTGATGATATGTGAGTGTATTTAGAGTAACAGACAAGAAGAACTAAAACTGTAGTAGTAACATTAATATGAAGCAATACCTGATCATTTCTTCTTTAAACAGATAAACTGTACAAGATCCTGAAGGACTACTGTGAACACGCTTGTGAACATCGCTCACCAAAAGACCTGTACAGATTCATCAGAGAGAAGATTGGGCATACAGAAAGCTCATTGTAAATATGTGAGATTGATACAAGATTAATACAAGTCAAAACAGTTCAGCAGTATTAAATATGTAAAGTAAAATATGTAAACTCTGAAGTATCAGAATAATGAAGTTTTAACCTTGGTAATTATTTACCTTGCAAGAGATGTGATGAGGGGATTGAATATAATGATATAGGGTAATAAAAGGAACCAGTTTGACAGTATGAGGATTCTTACAGTTTTGCAAATAATCTCAACATATCACCTGCATTTTGCCCACCAGGAGCACTGTGGACTCTCACTCTCTTAATAAAGCTCAAGATAAAACATATGCTTATGTAAGAATTCTCTTTATGGACTTCTTTTCTAAATTTTAATACTTTTCCATTTCATCTTCTTTTAAAATGCTTTATGGATGATTCTATGGATTAATGAATTAATAAAAGATCGGGCTCAGTGAGTCTGTATCAATAATATCATGTCTTAAATTCTGGTGTACCGCAGGAATGCTGTTCTCTGTATGTGTATACGTCAATGAACTGCAGTGTGATGATCACATTTCGCCCATAATGTACTCTGATGATTTGGTTTCCTGTCAGAAGGAAGTAAATTGCTCCTTATATTTTGAGTATACTGATAATCTTGTCTAATGCATCTATGCATGCCAACATTCAGTACAAGTAAAACACTTAAGCACTTGTCTATCTTTATTCTTCTAGGTAGCCTATTAGTGCTGCCTTTAGTCATTCATTATTATTAGATCGGCTTGCATTGGGGTAGCTGACAATGCACTTCTTTGGTTTTCATCCCATTTAATTTATAGAAAACAATTTGTACAGATTAAGAATGCTCAATCAGGGCCGATCAACTGTTTGGTTACCCGTATTCTTCAAAATATCTTATTTTGTGTTCAGCAGAAAAAAAAAATCATCAGATGTGTAAAGTACTTGAGTAAATGTTATTAGTTACTGTACTTAAGTATCTTTTTGGCTACTTTGTTGTACTGAGTATTAAATATATTGGCAACTTTTACTCTCTACTTGACTACATTTTTGAGCAAGTAAATGTACTTTTTACTCCACTACATTTGTGATTAATAATGCAATTACAAATTACATTGTTCATGGCAGCTAACTTTTTCTGCAGCAGTTTGTTTCTGATATAAAGAAGCGATATCACCATCTAAGGGCATTGAAGGTTCTATATCTTGTGAGTTTTGCCTTTACTCCCCCAAAACTTGTCAACAAGGCTACTTTACATAAATGTGAGTGCATTAGCAGGTAGTTGCTGATCGCTGGTGTTTGATTTATTAGATGAGGAAACGACTGCAGCTGGTGATGAGGCTCAAACCAGCACATACAGTAGACTTTGACTATTTAATTTTACTTAACGTTGTTTTATTTATCCGCTATATTGACAAGACCGTTTTGAAGGATATTGGTTTACTTATGGCCTTTCTGTGCACTTGAGCTGTAGACGTTTAAAAGGTTGTTGTGTCGACCTTGATTTATTGCAGTATTGAGGTGTTCAGTTTTATTTTGAATTTAGAAAATAAACTTAATTTCTCATTTTACAAATCAGTTGTTTGTTATTTTCACCGGCAGTCTCTCAGGACTAGTGCAACTCTGAGTCTACATTCAGCACGAGTAAAATACTTAAGTACTGTTAAAATCAGATACTTTAAGACTTTTACTCAAGTCATATTGGAATTGGTTGTAACTTGTAGTGGAGTCATTTTCGATGTAAGGTATCAGTACTTTTACTCAAGTATGGTTTTCAGGTACTCTTTACACCTCTAAAAATCATACAGGTTTGGAAAAACTTGAGGGTGAGTAAATGACAGAATTTAAATTTTTGGGTAGACTATCCCTTTAAAGAGGACGAACGACAACAGTCATGTGAAGATAGGTGAGAGAGAGATTACTAAAAAAGGGTTCTCTGTTATGAAGCGGTTTAGACCAGGAAACACTGACTGAATTTAATAAATATTAATATACATGAATAAATGGTTCTGGTGTTTTTACATCCCGACACCGACTCACGTACTGCAGTTCTCAGGAAGTGCCACCAGCTCAAGCTTTCACTCCTGCGCGCTCACTTTCGTTCTGTTGCCTCAAGTAATCACAAGCAATCACAGACACTGGACGACAACAACACCGACAGACACCACCGAACAAGTGAGTAGATGTATCATTTTCTGCACGCTCTGTCTTACTTGTATCATTCGTAGAACTTCGCGGAAGTTACATTGTGGTCTCTATAACAACAGTGCATTTGACTGTACGCGCAGTTGAGAAAATCGAAAGTGAAAGAGCCACAGCACAAAACATTAAAGCACTGCATACTGTATATAACTAAGTAGGCCTATTTATTTAAACGAAGGAAAGAGACGAGATGTACTAGGCTATTTCAGCATATTCCCTATCGGAGTTGAGTGAGTTTTATTTACACTACGTAAGCTACTAACGTTGTTACGTACGTCTTTCACGTTCTCAAAACATTTATTTTGTTACCGTAAAGGTTTACCATGTAATCATATTTACCACAAAAAATAAAATCCGAATCGAATTAAGAAGCGATTTTTTAAAAGTAATAAAATATATATTTTTAATATCAGTTATCAGTTATAAAAACACGTTTTAAACAAAGCGAAGTTTACAGATTACAGATTTACAATATACAGGTGCTGGTCATATAATTAGAATAGGCCTATATCAAAAAGTTGATTTATTTCACTAATTCCATTCAAAAAGTGAAACTTGTATATTATATTCATTCATTACACACAGACTGATATATTTCAAATGTTTATTTCTTTTAATTTTGATGATTATAACTGACAACTAAGGAAACTCCAAATTCAGTATCTCAGAAAATTAGAATATTACTTAAGACCAATACAAAGAAAGGATTTTTAGAAATCTTGGCCAACTGAAAAGTATGAGCATGTACAGCACTCAATACTTAGTTGGGGCTCCTTTTGCCTGAATTATTGCAGCAATGCGGCGTGGCATGGAGTCGATCAGTCTGTGGCACTGCTCAGGTGTTATGAGAGCCCAGGTTGCTCTGATAGTGGCCTTCAGCTCTTCTGCATTGTTGGGTCTGGCATATCGCATCTTCCTCTTCACAATACCCCATAGATTTTCTATGGGGTTAAGGTCAGGTGAGTTTGCTGGCCAATTAAGAACAGGGATACCATGGTCCTTACACCAGGTACTAGTAGTTTTGGCACTGTGTGCAGGTGCCAAGTCCTGTTGGAAAATAAAATCTGCATCTCCATAAAGTTGGTCAGCAGCAGGAAGCATGAAGTGCTCTAAAACTTCCTGGTATACGGCTGCGTTGACCTTGGACCTCAGAAAACACAGTGGACCAACACCAGCAGATGACATGGCACCCCAAACCATCACTGACTGTGGAAACTTTACACTGGACCTCAAGCAACGTGGATTGTGTGCCTCTCCTCTCTTCCTCCAGACTCTGGGACCCTGATTTCCAAAGGAAATGCAAAATTTACTTTCATCAGAGAACACAACTTTTGACCACTCAGCAGCAGTCCAGTCCTTTTTGTCTTTAGCCCAGGCGAGACGCTTCTGACGCTGTCTGTTGTTCAAGCCCATGTCTTGCATACGTCTGTGCGTAGTGGTTCTTGAAGCACTGACTCCAGCTGCAGTCCACTCTTTGTGAATCTCCCCCACATTTTTGAATGGGTTTTGTTTCACAATCCTCTCCAGGGTGCGGTTATCCCTATTGCTTGTACACTTTTTTCTACCACATCTTTTCCTTCCCTTCGCCTCTCTATTAATGTGCTTGGACACAGAGCTCTGTGAACAGCCAGCCTCTTTTGCAATGACCTTTTGTGTCTTGCCCTCCTTGTGCAAGGTGTCAATGGTCGTCTTTTGGACAACTGTCAAGTCAGCAGTCTTCCCCATGATTGTGTAGCCTACAGAACTAGACTGAGAGACCATTTAAAGGCCTTTGCAGGTGTTTTGAGTTAATTAGCTGATTAGAGTGTGGCACCAGGTGTCTTCAATATTGAACCTTTTCACAATATTCTAATTTTCTGAGATACTGAATTTGGGATTTTCCTTAGTTGTCAGTTATAATCATCAAAATTAAAAGAAATAAACATTTGAAATATATCAGTCTGTGTGTAATGAATGAATATAATATACAAGTTTCACTTTTTGAATGGAATTAGTGAAATAAATCAACTTTTTGATGATATTCTAATTATATGACCAGCACCTGTATTATCATGTTTTAGCGACATGCCGCCCGATAATGTCAATGTAAAACTTTCGCACTGTTGTTATAGTTACCCCTCATGTACTGACTATAAGGTGCGTCACATTAGCGTTATTTCAGCAAAATTTCACTTTAGAAAAGGTCCTTTGTCTTTTGTCAATGATTCGTTTAAAAACTTTTCGTTTAAAAAGCCATTCATTTCAAAATATTGTTAAAACCATACGTAGTATCTGTTTTATTATTATTATTATGATGATGTTTTTGTTTTATTTTGGCATTAGATGTCGCACCACAACAGTGATCAAATGAGGGATTGCCTCACTCATACAAATGGAAACACTGTTGATCATTCATCAAGAGGAGATTCCAGAAACCAGTGCTCACCGACTGATCCTGCAGGCAAAGGGGCCACAAGCCAGACCACATCTAATGAGACTGGGGGCACAATGAATAAAAAACTGCCAACATCTAGTGAGACTAGAGGTGAAGTGAAAGAAGAAAAAATGGTTGCATCTTTTGAGAATGCAGAGAAAGGGGACAAAAAATCCATATCTGATGAGCAGAGAGACAAAAAGGTCCAAAACACACCCTCATATAGTGCATCTGAAAACAGCAGGGCCTCAAACTGGCCCTCTCAAAGTGAACCTATGGACACTTCAGATGCTTCCAGCTCAGCAACAAGACCAAAGTGTGTGATAGACCTGGGACCAACATATCCCATCAAGAAGCTCAAGACAATGGAAAACTTCAACACAGATTCCCATGAAAGGCCAACTCCAATGAATGGACATACAATACTGATAGATGTAAGAATCATGCAACTTCATCCTAAGTTCCTGTATTCTTTCTGTATAATGTGTGCTATGAATATTAATTGAGTCATGATTCATATTTCTGGCTTGTTTGAGCAGATACCATATTTCCGAAGTGGTGTAATTGTCCCTCATGAAGGGAAACATGTTTGGGATTCCAACCATGTGAAGTTACCAAATAATTATGTAAGTATGACCATCCAGAATGCTTTTCAAACAAATCTCTCTATTATCTTTAGAGAAAGAGAGAATTTCTCTCTATATATATAGAGCTTTTCTGAACAAATAGCTTATGAAAATAGAGAATATATTCATTATTTATTCATATTCATATTGAGTAATCATTATTCCCATAACCACAGCCTGCATCCCACCAGAAGTCCCGTGCTTCACCCTCTCGCTGGGATGCCACTCGTCAAGCGTTGAACAGACTCACCAAAGGAAGTTTCTCTATTGGGGATATTGAGGTACTGCAACACTAAACAATGTCATTTACACTAGCTGAGGTGTGTTTATCATGATGTGACCTGCTGTTATCTGTCTATTGTCTATTTGTAGTCCGCAATAATGTCGTACAATTCCAGCAACAAGGACAAATGGACATTTGATGCACTCTATTATTATGGTCGGGTTAGTGAAGCCTTCTCCAAATCAGAGGAAAGATAAATGTTAGTGTGAAAATACAAACTGATGACAGATTTGTGTAATTCCTCTACAGAACGTACACGCAATGGACAATAATCTCCATATGGTGATCCCAAAGATGGCCAAACTGGCACTTGATTTACCTGATCTCATTAAACGGGTATGTTACAGGTTCCTTCTTTCCACATACACGTGTGTTAATACTCATACTGAACAATCTGACGAGCAACTACCATACAAGACCAAAAAAAATAAATAAATAAAATAGCCGCGAGCAGCAATCATCGGGGTTCAAGCGCTTTAAGTACATGCGTAAAAAGGTGTTATATTATATTTAGCAAGCATGTAACCACTTAGATCATAGATGTAAAAGACCATTTACAGCCAATACAGGAAATTTACCATAGGAAACATATGGTTTATAAAGCTTTTTAACAGTTATCAAGGTCGAGCCAAAAACCTAGGACTAGTTTGCCAAAGTTGGTTTTGGAAATAATCTCCAATATTTAACGAACGATGGACATTGGCGGTCCTAGAGGCAAAGTTGCTCAGAATGAGGAGTTCTACCATGTGGCATGAATGTTGTGGGCATGTGTGAAAAATCGTGCCTTTACGCACATGAAAAATGCTAAAATTTATTTAGAATTAGAATCAAACAGGCCCAGAAAGCTTCGTTCTGATCGGCCTCCGTTAACCTTGTCTGATAGATGCTCAAACTTCATTGGCCAACGGCAAACATGTTTTTTGAGATGCGTCAATGTCCTCATAAAGAGTTTTGGCACCTCGGACAAAGACATCGGATGTCCAAGTCGATCGGACTAACGGTGAAGTAGTTATAGCCATTTTCATGGTTTTTTTTCCTGTTATAGCACCACCAAGTGGCCAGTTGCCCATCCTTTTTCATGTGACCACAGAATGAGCTCTTACATAAGTGTGCCGTGTTAAAATATCTCATTCCGTTCACTATTTATTGCCATTTTAGTAAAAGTTAGCAAAAGAAAAAAAATCCAAAATACCCGAATATTTTGCTACAACAATCAGCGAATCATCTCGTCCATCGAACCAAGGATTCCAATGTATAAGACACTTGAGCCTACGCTTAACGATTTAGGAGTGATGAGCCATTATGTACTTTTGACCGATGTAGTGCCCCCGTCAGGCCGATCGGGGCGAGCCTTGATGACGTTGTAGTAGACAAGTGTTAGTACTACCTGCCCTCAAAGATTCAAGTCTCCACTATTACGGTTTGGTTTGCTTGATCACTTTTAGGTGAGAATGCTGATCGTTGGAAATTTTAACAATTACAATAGGGTTTCAGTGCTAGGCGCTTAAAACCCCAATTTTTTTTTTTTTTTTTTTTTACAGTGTCCACTATTTGTCAAACTATAATAATGTCCCACTGGACCAGAGAAAATAAACATATTTAGATTAATTGCATTGCTTATACAAGTATTTTTAATGCAAGGTTGCTGTATGTATTTTTAAATCTGTACTCTCTGTCTCTAGCCCATTCCTCTACTGCGACAGCAGCAGAACCAGGCCATAACAATGTCTCAGCAGCAGATTTCCTGTCTGTTAGCAAACGCCTTCTTCTGCACCTTCCCTCACAGGAACGACACTAGTCCTGGTTCAGAATACGCCAACTACCCAACCATTAACTTCAGCAGGTGTTACACTGATCACATTATACTGACACCACTGTATTAAACTGGTGCTGTATCAAATTTTTTATTTATTTTTTTGGCTGTAGCCTGTTTGATAGCCGGAATGACTCTGCGAAATCAGCCCTACAGGCAGAGAAACTGAGAGCCATATTCCATTACTTTGACACTGTGACAAATGAAAGTCCTCATCAAGATTCAGGTACTAAGAACACGATTAACACACAACTGTACACTGTACAGTTTGGGGTCTGTATGACTTTTAATGTTTTTTAGAGAAGTCTCTTCTGCTCACCAAGGCTGCATTTATTCAATCAAAAACAGTAAAAACGCTAATACTGTGAAATATTATTACAATTTAAAATACGTTTTTTTTTTTTTATATATATATATTTAAAATTTTAATTTATTCCTGTGATCAGAGCTGNTATATATTTAAAATTGTAATTTATTCCTGTGATCAAAGCTGAATTTTCAGCATTATTACTCCAGTCTTCAGTGTCACGTGATCCTTCAGAAATCATTCTAATATGCTGATTTACTGCTCAAGAAACATTTCTTATAATTATCAATGTTAAAAGCAGTTGCACACTTTTAATATTTTTTGTGAAAACCATGACAGATTTTTTTTCCGGATTCTTTCATGAATAGAAAGATCAAAAGAACAGCACTTTGTAACATTATAAATGTCTTTACTGTCACTTTTGACCAATTGAATGTGTCCTTGCTGAATAACTGTTTATTTAAAAAAAAACATACTGAACCCAAACATTTGAACCATGCACATATTTCAAAGGATGAGCAAAGAGTTTATTTTGTATTCAGTGTAACAAATGTCCTTTAACTTCTTCAGCATCAAAACCAGATGGTCTGGTTACTTTTGAAAGGATTTGCATTCCGTCACAACATCTCCCTGACTGGAAGAAGTAAGTTTTACTAATTAGATGGTAAATAGACTAAAGTGAGTTGATACACGTCTCTTACTGATTGTGTTTGACTTAGTCGGAAGGAAACCCTGAAGAACCTTCACATCTCTTCAGAAGGATCCATTGAGAAAGAGGGAACAGGCATGCTACAGGTCAGTTTCATCTAAACATCACAGTTTTGTACCTGTTCTTCAGATAAGTTTCACCTCCATCATGTTGTCCTGAACAGGTGGACTTTGCCAGCAAATATATTGGTGGTGGAGTGCTGAAGTCAGGACTGGTCCAGGAGGAGATCCTCTTCCTCATGAGTCCAGAGCTCATCGTGGCCAGACTCTTCACAGAGAAACTGGCTGATAACGAGTGTCTAAAGATCACAGGTACTGTGGGGGGAATTGACAAAAATCGTAAACCGCTTTCCATCAATTATAGGGATAGTTCATTCAAAAATTGATTCCTTGAATGTGATGTAAGTCTCTTTGCCAAATACTTAAATTTATAGGGTTAGTTAAAGGGTTCTGTCATGAATTACTCCCCCTCATGTCGTCATTCATCTTCAGAACTCAAATTAAGATATTTTTGATGAAATTTGGGTATTGGCCGACACTGTACACGTGAACATCAGATGTATGTGTGTGATGTTGGCACAGGAGCCGGCCAATAATGATTCAGCGTTCTGACGTAGAACTCAGAAGCGATGCACTGCATTCACTACGTCGACAGCATAGGAGAATGAAAGGAAAATGAAGAGATTGTTGAATAAAGTTTTTTTTTTTTGCGCACAATAAGTATTCTCATCACTTCATAAACACTGTAGTCACATGGACTATTTTAACGATGTCTTTACTACCTTTCTGGGCCTTGAAAGTGGTAATTAAATTGCTGTCTATGAAGGAGTCAGAAAGCTTTTGGATTTCATCAAAAATATCTTAATTTGTTAAGTTGAACGAAAGTCTTTGAGTAATTATTGAACTATCCCTTTAAATGCAAAATAAAAATGTCACAGAAATATCAGTAAATTTCATGCTGCATTCGGTATAGAAGGTACATACAAACTTAAACAGTAACCTTTTTGCTGACATACTGCTGAAAATAACATCTTTCAAGAAACATGAGAGTGAGATGACGAGTAAAACTTTCATCAGTCTCAGACTGATTGTTATGATGGATACATCACATTTTCTTCATCATAATCTCATCTCTAATGTCTCATCAGGGCCTCAGATGTACAACATTACTTCTGGCTACAGCAAAACCTTCTCTTGGGTGGGTCCATACATTGATCTCACAAAGCGGTAGGTACTTAAGACAAATGCACAAAATTCACAAGTATTGAATTTTTCAAAAACATTAGTTTTACAGCTATAATTAAATGTGTAAATTGTGTCATTCATTCACAGGGACACATGGAAGAGACGTTATCGGCAGATTGTTGCCATTGATGCTCTGGACTTCAAGAATCCGAAGGAGCAGTACACCAAAGAGAATATAACACGAGAACTCAACAAGGTAATATTGATGTTTGCTATCGTAACAATTTGATATCATAAGGTTATTAAAGCTTATACTGTGTGACTCTCAAAGGCATATGTGGGATTCAGTGGACAACCAAGAACAGCCATCGCAACGGGCAACTGGGGCTGTGGAGCCTTCAAAGGGGATCCTAAACTAAAAGGTAAATGAAGACAAAAACACACATTTGATCTGGAGAAATTGCTAACATTATTGATGGGCTATGATAAATGCACAGAACAGAATTTGTTTGTCTTCAAAAGCTCTCATCCAGTTGATGGCTGCCGCGGTGGCTGATCGAGACATGGCTTTCTTCACCTTTGGCAATGAACATCTTGCATACGAAGTACAAAGAATGCATAATATACTGGCCAAAAAGAGTGTGACTGTGGGTACGTACATAAACTGCATTTGAAACAAACAGAAGCAGCTTATGTGCTTGTATTAATAGCGTAGGATTACGCAAATAAAAAATCAAATTCATTTTCTCCAAAAGAAATAGATCTTATTAGACAGTAGGCATGTGACAGTGAGGAAATTTTTATTATTGCCAGTGCGCATTTTACTTTGGCACCAATTGGGGGGAAGCAATATTCATTATTATTCTTAATGAGAAACACAACAACAAGAAAAACAGCTAATTCTTTGCAGGTTCCCTATTAGCATTGGGTTTAAATCAATTTAGAAATATTGCCAAATAGGGGCTTTTACATTTCACTTTGAAATACATACCATGAGCTCTGAGGTTGGTGATGACCGTTCAAAAGTAACTGATAATTTTAATCAGCTAGGACTCATTGAATTGATTAAAAGTGACTGTAAAAACATTTAAAATGTTACCAAAGATATGTCTCCCAAGTAAATGCTGTTCTTTCTATTTATCAAAAAAATTAAAAATAAATCCTGAAAAAATTTACTATGGTTTCCACAAAAATAATCATTTTAAAGAATAAATTCCATTTTAAAATATATTAAAAACATTTGATCAAATATTTGAGCTTTTCCATTTTTAATAGCTTAGTTTAATAGTCAAATTCAACAGTCAAAAGTGCAGTAAGAGTAATATTACTGAAGTAACTACTTCATATTTGAGTTTGGGTTTAGAGTACCCTGATCATTTCTTCTTTCAACAGATAAACTGTACAAGATCCTGAAGGACTACTGTGGACACTACACGCGTGAACAACGCTCACCAAAAGACCTGTACAGATTCATCAGAGAGAAGATTGGGCATCCAGAAAGCTCATTGTAAATCTGTCTGACTACTGAGAGATTCATATTCATAAGCTCTCTTCAGAGAAAAGTAGTCAAAACATTTCAGCAGTATTAAATATGTAAAGCTGCTTTGAATGTATTAGATATCTGAAGGATCAGAATAATGAAGTAACAATACTAAAAAACTGCTGTATGCAATGTATTTCTGGACCACAGGTGTCATGTTAGTCGAATTGTTTACCTTGATTTAAATGATTTATAGTCATTCAGGATTTATAGTAATCTTAGTATCATCAGATAAATTGCACATATCACGTCATCATTAATGTAAAATAGACACTTTTCACATCAAAAATATAGTTTTCTTGCAACAGTTATCAGTACAAACATGCAGACAAATTGAAACTGAGATGCTTTTATTGAATGAAGTCTTATAATAATATTCTGGAATAAACACAAACCTAAGAAAATAAATAAATCCTTTAATTTTATGTCTGTAGAGAGTCTTTCTGCTTGCTGCATAATCTCAGCTTGTTTTGACAAAATGATTGTTTTAGCTTTCAGTCAGCTATTGAAGTTCATGATAATTTGGCACGGAGTGTTAAGAGGGTTAATGGGAGGGAGGAAGATGAGGAAGAGGATGAAGGATATGTTGTCTTTACATAAAACTGCTAAATGCAGGCAAGCTAACTATTTCCTTTCACAATAATTAAAAAAAAAAAGCATAGGGTTCCATGCATGCCCTTTAATGTCCTCATGCTATCATGACTTTTCAATACGTCCCATTTCTGAGACATTCATGCCACCTCAATGCAAGAATTTCTTGCGCTTTTCTCTGATTTTTGTGCGTATTCAAAAGTTATTATTATTATTATTGAAAGGAAACATCAAGCGGTTCAAGCTGTGTCACTTTAAGGCTCTATTAAAACCATCATCAACATGCCTCAGAGATGCATGCATGCAAATTTATCTCCTTACCATGTAGTTGCTAAAAGCTTGCATCCTTCCAAGAAAATCTGCATAGATAGGCCTGTCATACCTACAGTGTAAAGCAAACCTGTGCTTTGGTCAGGAGATACCTAGCTGCCAGCTTGCCCTCTCTTAACGCTATCAGCAGGATATGAGCTTCCTGAAGAACAAGGGACGGAAGGATGGAAATGAAGTGAATGGATGGGGTGAGGTGGTTAAGACTGGTCCTGGAAGGCATCCAGATTGAAGGCTGTGTCCAAGAACCGCTCCAGCTCCAAAAGATGTGCCTTCTTGTTCCCTGTGGCGGGGGCAGCTGCAGGTTCTCGGCCGGCATACCTGAGAAGAAAGTGAGTGGGTACAACTACAGATAAATGTTGCATGAGTGGACAGCACGAAAACTTATTCAGGTCACCCCAAACTCAAAGAAAAAAAATAGAAAAATGACTAATTAATAAAATATGGTTCTTGAGAGATATTGTGAGATTTGCCCCTTTAAATGAACACTAGTTACCAAACAGGACGGGTGTTGTTAAAGGTTCTGCTGATGCGTGGCTTGACGTAGTCATAGTAGCCTTGATTCTTATGCTCTTCCTGGCACCACAGCAGCTTAGCCTGTGGATACTTCTCTGCCTCTGCTTTCACCAGGTCAAACGGGAATGGAGAGAGCTGGACAATAAAACATTCTAAGTCAATCCAACAAATAGTTGAAATTATAGTGTGGTGTAAAAGTCTGGAAAGAAAGCCTGGCTAGTATTACAAGTGTACTTATGTGGAAATAAATACAGAATATGGCCCATTTAATAAACATGATAATGAAAGTGTGTGCAGGTACCTGCTCAATGCGGCTGATGGCTACTAAGTCTTCCAGGCCTCTGGTCTTTCGTTCTTTGGTGAGGTCATAATAAACTTTCCCTGTGCAGAAGATGAGATGCTTCACTCCTGCTGAATTCTGCACTGCACTGCCCTCTTCTGGAATCAGACGTCTGAAGTGTGTGCCTGATCAAACCCAAACACACCATACCATTACTACAACGTCCTACTAGAGCATTTTTATGACAACACATTCCCAAGATTTTAAGCACACACCTGGTAACATGTCGTCAAAACTTGACTTGGCCTCTGGGTGCCGTAGCAGCGATTTAGGCGTGAAGATAATGAGCTAGAGCAAACAGTAACAAAAATTAAAGGGGTCCTTGATTGTAATTTCACTTTTTTAACTTTAGTTAGTGTGTAATGTTGCTGTTTGAGCATAAACAACATCTGCAAAGTTGTGATGCTCAAAGTTCAATGCAAAGGGAGATATTTTCTTTTTTAAGGACTACAACAAATGACTGGTAGGGACTCCAACAAGATTCTTCCCGTGTTGGTGACATCACAAACCCCAAAATTTACATAAACCCTGCCCCCAGAAACACAAAACAAAGAGGGTGAGGCCATGTTGGGCTGCTTTAGAGAAGAGGAAAAGTTGTTGTAGTAGAGTGTTGTTGACATGCCGTCATTTTAAGACGGACTGCTTCACAAACGAGGGTCAATTCAACATTGGATTTGCACAAAAGATTAACATGACTGCACATGCTAGTCGATGAGTTGAATCAACTCCACAGCAACTACATAAATTTATCCACTAACCATTCAGAAACGTCCAGGTTCATTCTAAAATTGTAACTTCTTCCTGAGTCTCTCCATCAGTGTCGATGAATGTAAGGCTGAACACCGTTACTGACAATCCTCATTTTGGCTGCGTGAGATTCTCCAGCTTTGTTGATGTTGAGCAACCGAAGCACAAGCTGTTAAAGCTCCGCCCCCTTCTGGAAAGCGGGCGGGAGCAGCAGCTCATTTGGATTTAAAGGGACAACACAAAAATGGCGTGTTTTTGCTCACACCCAATAGAGGCAAATGATCTGTGGGGTATTTTGAACTGAAACTTCACAGACACATTCTGGGGACACCAGACACTACATCTTGTGAAAAGGGGCATAATAGGTCCCCTTTAAAAAAAAAAAAGTTAGCTACATTAGTTGGCCTGGATTCAGATAGATCACTAATGAATCATTTAAAACAATCTGAGCTATTTTGACTGAATCATTAAAAATAGCAATTTAAAAGAATGATTTGCTCAGAAAGTGGGCATTACTTTCAATAGCTATCCAATTAAATATTTTAGAGCAAAAAAATATTCACATTCTATAACAAACACATGATTTTCCAAGAAAAATCCATGATTACTTCCAGACCTGGTAAGCAATTTTATAATTCCCAGATATTTCAAGGTTTTTCATTATGAGGGAAACTTGTAAAACGGAGTGAAATGTCTCTTACAGGCTTTCTGAAGGGTAGAAGGATCTGCCTCCGAAGAACATGGAAATAGTTTGCAGGAGTGGAGCAGTTGACCACAATCCAGTTACAGTCATAAAGCTGCTGGACAGCAAAGTCCTCTGTGATTTTCTGTGGCAAAAAAAATGAGTATTAAGCATTTGGTTATAAGGATAAAAAAAAAAACAACAGTACTTGGTTGAAATTTTCATGTGTTCTACCGGGAAAATGTCAGGGTCATCATTGCACATCTGCAGGAATCTCTCTGGGCGGGCGGAGGAGTGCTCTGGTCCCTGGAAACAACAGCAAGAAAGCAATGAAAAAGAGAAATGATGGAAGGATGAAATAATGGATTAAGGATGAAAAGACCTTACCATGCCCTCCATGCCGTGAGGCAGCAACAGCACGATACCGTTCTGTCGGACCCACTTGGCCTGGCCGGGGGAGATGAACTGGTCGATGATGCACTGGGCTGTGTTATGAAAGTCTCCAAACTGAGCCTCCCAGAGCACTAGAGCGTTCGGGCTTGCCATGGCAAAGCCAAGCTCAAATCCTGCACACAATGAGATGCAAACCTGAGGACATGCTTGTTCAGTGGGCATAAAATGTGGTACACTCTGCAGCTTATTCTGGGTTTATTTGACCGGCAGCAACCAAACCAGTTCACTTGGTTTATACCCACCAAGAACGCCGTATTCTGACAGGGAGCTGTTGCACACGGTATAAGGAGCCTGGTTCGGGTCGATGTAGTTCATGGGAATGCAGATCCGTTTGTCGACGTTCTGATCATGTAGCACATGATGCCGATGACTGTATGTCGATAAAAAAAGGGAGACTTTGAAGTTGCTTTCAAATCAAGTTCATTCAGGAGCAGGAGATGCAGCTATTCTCACCTGAAGGTCCCTCTTTCCACATCCTGACCACTGAGACGTACATGAATGCCTTCCTTTAGCAGAGAGCCGAAGGCCATGTATTCTCCCAGAGCCCAGTCCACTGAGCGGTTCTGCACCATCGTAGCCCTGCCCTTCAGGATACGGGTAAGACCTTACAGGAAGACAGAGACAAAATGAGCTCAGGGAACGACGCTGAGGTGCAGATGCTGACTCAACTTAATTTGAGCTAAAGAAGAAACTTTATAGTGCAATTTTTTGGCAGATTTTAGTGGTGATTTTTGGAGTTCTTCAATCATTTAACCCACCCCTTTCATACAATTGACTGCAAGCTTGCATTTAGCTTACTCCATCAACAACCGATGATAGCCCTACATGTTTCAAGATTTAGGGCTACATCCACACAAAGCCAGAGCTTTCCCGATCTGATCTTTTTTTTCCTCGTCTCAAGAAATATGAAACGACTCAAAACGGTGTAGTATACATGCCAGATCAGTATGTGGCGCAGTAATTCTGCAATAAAGATACACTAAAAACAAAGAATAAGACTTGGAGCATTTGCATAAACCTTGCGTGCTGTATACAAACTTTAGCAAAGCTTAGAAATAAAGCTTTATTTTAATAAACACGTGGGGTGATGACATCGTCGTTTCACAAAATATATGGATTGGCTGTACACACGAAAACGCAAAGGGTGTCGTTTTAAGATTTATCCACTCTGGGACCCGGTTTAATAAAAATAGCGGTTTCCCTTTCTGAAAACACCGGATCCGTCTGGACGAAATGCCCATATGATACAACATTTTTGCGTATACAGCTAAACTCGTCTCCGTGTGGACGGGGCCTTAGTCTTTTTTCCCATTAAAGGGGACATATTATGCAAAATTCACAAATGAGGATCTGTTCAACACTGGATTTTCACAAAGGTTGATTCTGAAAGATGGGTCATACCAACGCTTCATGCTCAAACTTCATATCCAGAGCTGATGCTGCCCTCATGTACCATCGGAATTATCGTTAACAAGTTAAAAATTTGTTAAAAATTCCTAGTTAAAAATTGCACATGACTGCCCTTTCTGACATTTTTGGTGCGTGAGATTGCTCTGTTTTGTTGTTGCTGGTATGCTGGAGCATGAGTTCTTGAAACTCCGCCCTCTTCTGGAAAGGGACACACAAAAATGGCATGTTTTTGCTCATACCCAAAAAGTGGCCATTTTAATATGCTATAATTAATGATATGCGTTTTTTTTTTTTTACTTATCACCAGGGGCATAATAGGTCCCCTTTAAAGTATATAGGAGCTGTAGTTTTATTACCAGAAATAGCCAGTTCCCAACATGCTATAAAAAAGGACTTCTGGCGATCTGCCTTTTCATAACTGTGCATTTGTATGCAGAAAGGGGAATGGAAAGGTACCTCCGTGGATAGTGAAATCATCCACAGGCACAGAAGAAGCCACCTGACCGACGTGACTGAGCATTTCCTCATTGAGACCAGTGGATGGACAGCTCATGCTCTTAGGTTGACCATCGAGAGTGAAGAAACCTGTTAATAACAAATGTCAAGTTTTCAGAGCAAGTACAAGTATACACACATATACAAGTGTCTCATACACACATATACAAGTGTCTCATACACACATATACACAAGTGTCTCATACACACATATACAAGTGTCTCTGGACATTGTACATAAACACAAACACACACCAGGCCAAGGTGAGTCAAGCCAGTGCTTGATGTGCAGGATCTTTTCATCTTTAGAGCGATTATACGCCTCTTCACAGATTTTGTCATACTTGGCAATTTCCTCCTACAAGGACAGAAAGGCAACATTAAATTAATGTAAATATTCACTTTAAGTCATTTCAGTAAGTAAGCATCTGACAAATATAGTCAATATTTCTTATTAATGTCATTGCAACAATACACTACTGGTCAAAAGTTTGTGGTAAGTTTTTAATGTTTTTTTTTTTTTTTAAATAACTTATGATAAAGCCTGCATTTATTTGATGAAAATAAGTACAGTAAAACATTAATATTGTGAAATATTATTATTACAATTTAAAATAACTGTTCTTTAATTTTAAAATATTTTAAAAGATTAATTTTCATTCTTCAGTGTCACATGATCCTTCAGAAATCATTGTAATATGCTGATGTGCTTTTCAAGAAACATTTATTATTATTATTATGAAAACTGTTGTGCTGCTTAATATTTTTGTATAAATCATGATACATTTTGTTTGAGGATTCTTTAATAAAAGTTCAAAATTATTTGAAATAGAAATCTTTTTTAACATTATAAATGTCTTTACTGTCCGTTCTGATCATTTCAATGTGTCCTTGCTTAATAAAAGTATTACTTTCTTTTGAATAGTAGTGTATTTATTCATATTAGCAGTAATATTTGGTTAATCTGACCTCATATTCCTGTCTGCTCACAGCTCCTTCTGCAATGAGCTTTTCAGCATATTTTTTCAGAACAGGTTTCTGTTTCTTTATCTGTTTGTACATCAGCGGTTGAGTAAACATCGGCTCGTCCATCTCATTGTGGCCGTTTCGTCTGTAGCCCACCTATAGAGCAAAGGTGAATGACAGTATCAACATCTAAAGCACATTTGACACAGTTGGCAACATTCCCAGTTGGAAAAAAAGGATAAAGAGAGTGCTTCCCTACCAGATCAACAACCACATCTTTATGAAAGGTGGCTCTCCATTCTGCAGCCACGTTACACACGTACATCACAGCCTCAGGGTCATCTGCGTTCACATGGAAGATGGGAGCGTTGACCACTCTGGCCACATCGGTGGGGTATGGCGAGGAGCGCGCCATCCGAGGGTCAGTGGTGAAGCCAATCTAAAGAGAGGGAAACAAAAGATATTTAAATAAATGCAAACATTTAACTCAAAAAAAGTTAAACTTTGCAAACTTTAACCACACTTCTTCTCTAAAAAACTCAAGACATGTCCATCATCCTGAATATGCCACCTATAAGGACATGGGAATGTCATTCCTATATATATATATATATATGTTTTTCCTATCTCACTTGTAGCTCCTATAAATCAATATTTTGTAGAAATTATAGAAAATATACATTACCATTCAAAAGTTTTAGGCCAGTAATGTTTTTTTTTTTTTAGAGAAATCAATACTTTTATTAAACAAGGACATGTGAAATTGATCAAAAGTGACAGTAAAGACATTTATAATGTCACAAAACATTCTATTTCAAATAAATGCTGTTCTTTTGAAGAATCCTTAAAAAAATGTATTACAGTTTCCATAAAAATATGAAGCAGCACAACTGTTTTCAACATTGATAATAATAAGAAATGTTTCTTGAGCAGCAAATCAGCATATTAGAATGATTTATGGAAGACTGGAGTAATGATGCTGAAAACTCAGCTTTGATCACAGGAATAAATTACATTTAAAAATATATTACAATAGAAAACTTGTTTTCAATTTTTTCAATTTATATTAAATTGTATTACAATATTGCAATTTTAAAGTATTTTTAATCAAATAAAGTCTTGAGTATTAAAGACTTCTTTCAAAAACACAAAAAAATCTTACCGCCCCTCAACATTAAATGGTAGTATATAACTACCATTATCAGTAATTCTCTGCTGGTGAGAGTGTGTGAGAAACAGACCTGATTGTTTACAACCACGTGAATAGTGCCGTGGGTGGAGTAGGACGGCAGGTCACTCAGGTGAAATGTCTCGTAGACGATGCCCTGACCTGCAAAGGCTGCGTCTCCATGCAACAAGATGGACATCACCTTCAAAGACAAGGACACAGTATTGTTATTGACACCATGTCAATCATGTCTTGATTTCTAATCACAAAAGGCGATTTAAGACAGCTCTAAAAACTGCTGACATAAATCACACTGCAATGTTTGTTTTGAGGGAACTGTTTGATCTTTGCATACAGGCCTCTTCATCTGTCAGACCACGTCTGTAACTGCGAGATCATCTTTATACAAGCATACTCCTTGATAAATTAAACTTTAAGCTAATGTCTGCATTTGAAATTTTCTTAATGTTTTCACACTTGTGAACCACACGGGAAGTTCACACACCCTATTGCCGTCAGAGTCACCGCAGTAGAACTGCTCTGCCTTGGTCTTGCCCTGCACTACAGGGTCCACTGCCTCCAGGTGTGAAGGGTTGGCCATCAGGGACAGTGTGATGTGGCGTTCAGTGACCCGGTTGATTCGTCTGTGGTACATACCCAAATGATACTTCACATCACCTGAGCCCTGGAGGAAAGTCACAGACAGAAACATGGACAGGACTGGAATGTCAACACCAAAGATCCTATGTTTGAGAGGAACATTACATATATTACAGTTTAAGAGTTTAAATTCTTTCATTTTCTCAGAAATATGAGAGAAAATGTTTTTCACAGAAAGATTGTGTGCAGAGCTAATTATGTAAACTACAATTACGGTAATGAATGTGTAATCAGCTGGAATCATGTAGAGCCCTTTGAAGCTGCAATTTGGACCTTCGACCCGTTAACTGTTGAAGTCCACTATATGGAGAAAATCCTGAAATGTTTTCCTCAAAAACCTTAATTTCTTTTCGACTGAAGAAAGAAAGACAAACATCTTGGATGACATGGGGTGAGTAAATTATCAGTAAATTTTAATTCTGAAGTGAACTAATCCTTTAATCAAAATGTCATAAATTGACCTTTTGACTTCTCTCTGGTGATGCATGTCAGAGTTCTTAAATCGTTTAATCTGCCCAAACCCACTCCTTTCTTAAAATTCACGGCAAGCTCACATTTTGCTGATCTGCCTCCATCAACAACCGATGATTGCCCTACATGTTTTTCTTTTTGATAATCTGTTTTACTTAGACGCACATCACAATAACTTCTGTTTTATCACGCCTTTGAAAAAGAAGTGAAACATTTAGGTATAATGTTTCATAGCACAATAATAAATAGAAAGACATCGATTCACCTCAACTGGACTAGACATGGTAAAAAGTAGAAGTTTAATGGTACACGTATTCATACCGAATATTTTCGGTTTCGGGTCTTTCAATTTGGTATGCATGTGTACTGAACGAATGTAGCGTTGTTTTAACCACTGCACATGTGAAACTTCTGTTGCTGATATCAATATACTTTGATTTTGCAAACGCATCTGAAAAAATTATGTAGGACACAAAGTAAGCTGCTGCGGGAAAATACATAATCAAAGTTGTCCAAAACATGAGACGTGCTTGATATTAACCTCTTAAAATGAACCTACAAGCGGCTTGCCCTCCTGTCAGATGTGTGTGCAGTTTAATACATTTGAAACCTATTTTCCTTAGCTCATAACTTGCGTCTTATAGTTATAACCTTATCTGCAAATGTTGGAAAGTCATGTCAGTATTTTGCACCATGACTTCAAAACCAAGGTAGATAACTGTCATTTTTGAGGTAAAATTGCTGAGATGGGGCCTTAGAAAAAACAGTAGATCAGTCTTTTTAATTGTGTGCAAACTATGAAATATTTGTTCTGTAATCTATTTAGGGAGTTGAACTGTGAAAGTGAAACTTCTGCTGAAGGAAATGATGAGTTGCTCACCTCATCCGCAGCTTCCAGCTTTGAATCAAACTGGCAGAAGATCTGCTCCAGCTCCTTACGGATCACATTAGCAAGCACATTTAGACGACCTCTGATGGAGAGCAGACAATTCAGACATGTTTCAATGGCCCTACATATGTAGCCTGATGTACTTCCCTAATTAAAATATATAATTCAGTATTTTGTCCCTCTACCTGTGTGGCATGCCCATAATAACGTTCTCCACTCCATTCTCACTGGATCTGTCAATGATAGTTTTGAGGGCAGGAATGAGAGACTCGCATCCCTCCAGGCCAAAGCGTTTCTCTGATGACCACTTCCTCTGCAGGAACTCCTCAAATCTGATAAAACCACAGCATTACAAAAACATTCAAAGAGTTCATTTGCAAAAACAGATTACTCTGATCAGATTACTTAATTCTCACAAATCATGTTTTTTTATTGTGCATTCCAAGTAATATCAATCAAACTGCAGTTGGGTTGTTTTGATTAAGTAATAATAACTCCATAAAAATACAGGTAACTTACAAAATTAAAGTTCATTGAAAGTTTGTTTTTTTATATATATATTAAAAGTTTGTTTCTTAGCAAAGTCGTTTCTTAGTCGTTTTTTGGCAAAAGCAGATAACTCCACATTTCATGTTTCAGAGTTAAACAAAACCAAGTATTTGCTTTGTAATTGCATTTAAAACACACTCGAACACACATGTGCACACAAACGCAGACACACTAACATATCCAGCATCCACTAGCATCCATACACGTGCGCGCGCACACATATACACACACACACAAACAAAAAAGCAAAATGACAACCAAGGGTTCAGCATGTAAGACGTGTATGGTGTACAAGGACTTGCAGGAGTCGAAATTATAAATCCTTGATCACTTTTAGTCAGCTTTGAAGAAACTTCCCTCAGCTAACGTGTCTTTTTGAAGTGACTAGAAGCCTTGTCATCTGACCTGAATACTGCGCGCTGATTCGCTAAAACTGACTTTTAGGTTTCTGTACACAAACAACAAGGGCGCTTGTCGGTTTCTGCTGTAAAATGGGAACTTGCGATGCCTGACAGTGGACAATACCGGCTTTTCTGACAAAACAGATTCAGGGATCAGAACGTGCTATATGTGGAGAATAACGGACAACGGTCAGTTCATTTTTTTTAAAAAGTGGCGTTTATCGTTTTTTTGCAAATGAACTCTTCATTCACAAAATGTTCACAAACATCCTTTGACACTAAAAATTATGTTATATTAGATAACAGTATCAAAGCAAGTGTCATCTGCAAACATATGATGTAAGAGTTTTCTCAGAACGAACTTCTTTTTTTTTTAATGACCTTTAACCAAATGGTATCAATTTTAGTGGATGTATGAAGTCAGTTGCCCTTTTGTGAAAGGCTTTGCTTAATCCTAATTGGGTATTTGGGGTCAATATGAACCCTTTTCAACTTTCAACTATTTTTTTTTTATTTTTCATTTAATCGTTTTTCAAAAATCAATAAATCCAGCATAAATCTAAAAATTTCCACACATAAACAAAGGCCTGGTACTAGAGCACAAATGCAATGTGGAACGAACATGATCGCTCTCACACTCACTCACACATATACACACACACACACACACATTCGTTTTTGTGAATTGTGGGGACATTCCATAGGCGTAATGGTTTTTATACTGTACAAACCGTATTTTCTATCCCCCTACACTACCCCTACCCCTAAACCTACCCATCACAGGAAACTGTGCACACTTTTACTTTCTCACAAAAACTCATTCTGTATGATTTATAAGCCTTTTGAAAAGTGGGGACATGGGGTAATGTCCTCATAAGTCACCTCTTTTTGTAATACCCATGTCATTATACACATTTGTGTCCTGATATGTCACAAAAACGCGCACACACACACACACACACACACACACACTCACACTCTTCACTCATGTTCCCATCTGATTATTGTTGGTTTTTTTGGTTGTTTTATTTACCATTTTAAAATTAATTTCTTATTCTAAAGTTACTTATTTTTTATACATTTCGATTATTGAAATTAATAATGCGATTACAATCAAGTCTTGTCTTTTAGTGGCAACTCGTGGTAAAATTGACAAAAATACTGATTTAATGTATTTTATTATATATATATATATATATACACACACATGACAAAAGCTGTTATAAGAGCAGTTTGCCACATCCAGGGGCCGTATTCACAAAACATCTTAAGGCTAAAAGTAGCTCCTAACTTGCCGATTTAGGAGAAACTCTTAAAAATAATGGGCGTGTCAGTCCTAATTTTAGGAGTCCTAAATTTTTGTTCTAAGAGTATTTCACAAAGCATTTTAGCGCTAAAACTAGCTCCTAAGTCTGTGAAACGTTAGGAGTAGTCAAGAGGACTCCTAACTCACTAAGACCAAATCACAAACAGTCCTAATCCACCCAAAGACACTGTAAACCATTGAGGGAATAGCAATAGAGCCTTGGGTGCTGAACCTTTTCTTCATAAATGCAATACATTTTGATTTATAGATGTGAATCTACGATGAGATGCCAAAAAAAAATTAAAAAAATTGTCTGATTACCTTATTTTCATGAGTTCACACTTACAAATGATTGAATAGAGTAAAAATATATATATATATAATAATAAAACATAAAACAAAATTTGTCACTTGAATTCTGCATTCTCTTGAGATGCAGACATCCAAGAGGTGGACAATTAACTGTATATACTAGTTTAATTAGTGACACTTAGCCTACATTTTAAAACCTTTATGGCAACAATATGGCAACATTTTATTTTGACTATGGCAACATTTTTATTAAAAAATATTTATTTGAATAGGGCAACATTTGTATTTTAAAACCTTTATTTTAATATGGAAACATGACACCTCATTCTACAATATTTCTATGACTAAATCGCTGACTCCTCCCCCATCAGCCAATCACTGTGTGTATAGTCCATAGCAACAAGGTCAACCCCGCCCTTACTCTTAGCTAAAGACTTCAGTCTATTCCTTAGTAAAAGTTTGTCTCAGCAGCTTTGTGAATAGGTTTTAAGAGAAAACTCTTAGCTAAGAACTTTTACTGCTATTTAGGAGAAGTCTTAGTGGTAAGATAAAATGTTTTGTGAATACGGCCCCAGATCTCTATGGGCCTCTGCTGGATGTATGTTTTTTTTCTAAACCTGTATGTGCTACAGATTTTTCTCTAACCAGCAGATGGCAGAATTCTGCCTCTAACACCTAGATCAATATCCAGAAACAACTCATATTTAATTTTGATCATGTTTAAAGTGTTTGTTTTTTCATAAAAATGTAATGAGATAGTCATATTGACCCCAAACACCCTGAGTGTAAACTGGAAATTAAGAACATATGAGGGTTAAAGTAAATTATTTAAATGGCAAACCATTTAGGTCTCCAGAAAGCTATGGCATGGGGCAGACCTGGTTGAGCGGACCATACGGGCCAGTAGCGTCCTCTTCTCTTCCAGAGTAAACTGCAACACACCCGGCTTCTCAAATTTCTCTCTGATCCACTGGCATTGCTCCAGGTCATTGATGAACATGAATTCCACCCCGATGTGTTGACAGTAGGCCATCTGTGTAGTGCAGCGAGAAGTCATGTTTTTGTATATTATACTTTGTATATATATAACGTTGAATAACTTTATGTACTGCAATGATACTAATATATAATTCATATTCAAATATCATTGCATTATATGTCTCTCAAATGGGGAAATACTTTAGGGCAAGCACCTCTAAACGCCGGATGATTTCCCTGAGTGGAAGGGCACTTTCACTGCCCCCGATAAAGGTAGTGGTGGGAAGCCGGAAAACTTTATCCAGATCTGCTTCTTCCAGTCCGTAGAAGCCTGACAGTAGACATGCAAACACATGGATGGGGAAGGGGGAGGAAGGGCAAGCGAAACAAAACACCACAGCGGATCCGACCGACACATGTAAACACAGAAAACAAATGAAACTGCGTTAGAGAAAGCAGGGATGTGGAACAATGTTTATGATTTAAAAGTTTTATTAAAAACAGTAAAAAACAGCACATTCATGCACATAGGACACAGAACAAAGGCTAAGCCAACAGTGTTAGAAGAGGGAAAAGGAAAGATGGTGAAAAACAGATCTATTCAAGCCCAGTCCACTAGTGCCAGGGGTAATGCATGCATGAGATGCTACAGATAGCAACATGTTGGTCAAAACGTGCATTTTGACCTACATATAAATGCGTTTCATTGTACAATTGTACTTCTTTTCTCATTGATTAATAAGCAAGTGAGTGTGTTTTTTATCTGCAAACCATGAGGTCTAAAAGGTTGATGAGCTGAAATGTAATCTAGATTCATTACAATGAGTCTCGCATAGCAGATTGCTCTGACCTTTGATCTCAAGGTGTGCCAAAACACTGTTCATTCACAACGTGCACCATGAGCTGTTCCTGTTTATCCACAAAAAATACATAACGACATGTACCTTGATGCTGCAGGCATGTAAACATGATAACATGATCTTGCAGCACCAGTAAAACAAGATTACTTGTTTTACCTAACAAACAGAGAATTAGTCAAGAATGCATTTAAAAATGGTTTGTCAAGTCAAAAGTGATATTCTGGTTTCTAGATATGGCTTTCTGACAGGAAAATCTAGAAGTCAGATCACATTCGAACATTGTTAATTTCTGTAGAACAAACTATGTAGAACTATTTACCTTGGTAATAGTGTTGTTTATATTAACACGGGCACCATGAATTACCATTACCGACTGGAATCAACCAAAGATGACTTTGGGAGAGTCTAAAAGCATGCCACAGCCTCAAACTCGAGCACTGGGGCTAAAACTGACATTCCATGAGGATGAGGACATTATGTAAGAAACAGACCCTAGGCAAGGTTAATGAGGGAAATCGCCACATATGCCAGCTGGGGCTCTTGCGAGGACCAGAACGGTGCAGTGCCACGTGGAGTTACATACATTTATTTCTGATAAGAGTTGATGACAGTTTAAAGCTACATACCGAATAAAGGTAAAAAAACAACGGACAATGTTCAGATATCCAAATTCAAGGGCATGGATTCCATTAAATGCTAAAAAAGAAAGCAAGGCTATGCAACTCTAAAAAGTATTTAATCACTGTTTTTTTTTAATCAGGGAACTGGAGGGAGCTTCTAAAAAATGCTATTAACTCAAGTGCACTAGCTAGTCCTCATACCTCCAGCTGTAAGGTGAGACAGGCGGGCTTTAAAAACAGCTGCATCTGAGGAGTCAAAAAGCATTACATCAAAAAAAAATTAATGCCCCCAGTGTGGACGTGACCAATGTTACAAAGTGATTTTTTTTACTTTTGTACCATGCAATGACCTGAAATGAACTGAACCTGTGAGGTGTTCTGCGGAAAAGCACTTAGCACAGCATTTCCTTTGAATGAAATGCAGAACAATGCAGCGCTGGAAAACTAAGGGCCATGACATTGTCAGAGAGAGAAAACTCACTCACCCCACATAGTGCAACCCTACCATCTAGGTATCGGCCGATATATGTTCATTTTTAGGGCCCTATTTTAATGGCGCAGGTAATGACTCTCAGGTGCACGTCTGAATCATGGATGTGTTTTGGGCGTAACGTGCAATAAACCAAACAGAATGTCATCTCCCATTGCTTGCACCATGGCCTGATTACTATTTACATGGCAGAATATAGACACCCTCAACCTGACGAGTCAGTTTAAATACATGTGTGTATTGCCACAATTGGTCAAATAATTAGCCAATTTCATTCGTCATTACTGCAAATAGGTAATTCCGATACATGCAGTGACTATCGATTATGACATGTAGAACATGTAAAACCTCGTTTTCAGACCAGCACACCAATGGGCGAACAGATGGGCATGAGTGCATTTGCTATTTAAACAACATTGGTGCTGGACATAAAAATGATACCTGCGTTGGGCAGAAACTAGCAAAACACACTTGTGGAGCGCCTGGCGTTGCATTGCGCCGGGTGTATGATAGGGCCCTTAATGTTATCCCTATCGGCCCAATAAAAACATTTGGCCAATATGGATTATTTCCTTCAACTGAGACACTTCAGATGTACACTGTTTGCAATAATGGTTTTGTATTGCTTGAAATATGATTGGAGTTACTTCAAGAAGGAAAATACATTTAAGTAAAACATGTACATCTCAAATCTGTCAAATAGGCTATATATAATTATAATGATATGTGACCCTGGACACAAAACCAGTCATAAGGGTAATATTTAAAAATGTATACGTCATCAAAGCTGAATAAATAAGCTTTACATTGATGTTTGGTTTGTTAGGATAGGGCAATATTTGGCCGAGATACAACTATTTGAAAATCTAAATATTGAGAAAATCACCTTTAAAGTTGTCCAAATGAAGTCCTTAGCAATGCATATTACTTTCAAAATAAATTTATATATTTACATTAGGAAATTTACAAAATATCTTCATGGAACATGATCTTTATTTAATACCCCAATGATTTTTGGCATAAAGGAAAAAATTATAATTTTAAACCCCTTTCAATGTATTATTGGCTATTGCTACAGATATATCCGTGTGACTTATGACTGGTTTTGTGGTCCAGGGTCACATATAATATACCATCATTATAATTGTGTGCCTGGGACATGGCTTTTAATGGTGAGACTATTCTTTTTGTAATCAGGCTCTCAAAATTTTTATAAAAACATTTATATAGGTTAAAATGTTCATATTGGTGCATCCCTTCTACCATCAATAAAGTACAGGTGGACGGCTCACGAGGACTGAATGCTCATTGATAATCAGCCTGCCATTGATACAATTTTTTCTAAAATATCATTCTTTACCATTGGAAGATACACATTGGATGCGGCAAAGCTGTTTGGGATGGTGAAAATTGGAATCTGAATGTTTCTCTGAATGATTTTTATTCTAAGTCTGCTGAAGCAGAACACTGCACTGCCAAAACACATTTTCATTACACATCAGCGTTTTGTCTTGTTTAGAAGTAAAACTAAACAACACAGCTAAGTTTATTCTCACATCACTGGCAGAGTGATTTTTATTGTAAGCATAAAATACAATTTGCTGAGGTTTATGCTTAACACAAGAACATTTTCCAACAAGGTAAGAAAAAAACAATTTAGTTCAAGATTTCATTTTCTGAAAAAAAATCCTCATATACCTTCTATGTATTATTTCTTCTCATAGCATAAGGCTGTTAAGATAGTATACTATGAAAACATGGCAAAAATACTGATTAAAAATGTTTATTTGCAGGCTGTGTAATGGATAGTAATGAGATAATGCACAGCATGTCTTTTTACAAACTTTCATGACACGAGGAACCTGAAGATCAGGAATCGTGACATGTAATGAGCTTGTGTGGGGCATTCCGATTGTTCACATTTCTCAAATTGTTGTATTGACTGTTTTGATGTTAAACGAACTAGAGTCTTGCTTAGCACGCTAACTGTGTGCGTGTGGCTTATCTCTTGCTAAAAGTTTCCAATCATCCCTGTTGAATGCGTGTGGACAAACAAACCTCTACGAAAAGAATGTGTACAATACAATGCAAAATAAAGCAACTGCTATTCACAGCATCCAGAGAAGCAATCAACAGCCTAGACATTACCAGTGCAATAAAAGAGCCACTGTGAGGGGATATGAAAAAGGCGATCTGCAGAGAAAGAAAGAGGAACTACAACATGACACAACATGAGACAAGTGTCACACTGACAAACATACACTTTCTGAGGTCAAGAGTGAGAGATAAGCAAACATCATTTACAATGGGCAATGCCAGAGGCCTGGATATGCAGTGATAAGGTACAAACCGATTGGCTCTGATCCAAAACTTAATTTGGCAGCATTTTTAGTAAGAGGCACAAAAGTCTAGTCAAATTCCATCTGTCATCGCATATATACAATACCATTCACAAGTTTTAGGTCAGTAAGATTTTTATATATTTATATTCATTTAATATATATATAAAGTTTAACAAACAAACAACACATTTTTAGGGCCCTTTGAAATGTTTTCCCCCCTCAGATTTTCCATTTTCTGGATTACATTTTAATGGCTTAATTAAATTTTAATAATCAAAAAGCATGTCTAATTAATTGAATTCATAAAAACAACAAAATGCAAAAAAAACAAAACAAACATTTAATTTCTATGAATGTTTGACGGGTTGCCGTGAAGACCTTTGAGTTTCTGTGTGTTTATGATATGATGATACATTCACCTAATATATGTGTGTACTAAAAGAATATTTGGGCTTATTAGAGTATTGCTCTATTGTAATCAACTGAGCATTAGCAGCTAGGTTTCGGAAAAAGGCCATCGTGTCCAATATCACACATTTCCCAGGTAATGTTTATATTATGTTGAACCTGCACACAAACAACACTCACTGCTGAGTGTTTACATTTTACCCATTGCAAACATTTAAACAGGTCTGGATCACATGCATGCTTCACGTAAGGGTGGAGGATATACACAGAGTGTTGAACAGCACAAAAACAAGCCATGCCACATAAAAAGACTCAATCATTCTCCAACGCCCAATCAAAACCTCACCAAGTTTATCAGAGGATGTTATTATATCTGCAGGGACACACGAATCGAGATCTGCATCCATAATTCCGAGAGGATCCAGCTGTGCAACGTGGTGCCCCCGAATCTGCAGGGAGTTCCAAGAAAAAGACATACAGATAGAAGAAGAAAAAGGGGAGAAAGAAGGACAGTAACCCAAAGAACAGTATGGACAGTTGAGGAGGTGAGATTAGGACAGAGTGAGTAAGAAAACCACCAAAAACAGAGGAACGGGGACAGAAGGACACAGAGCAATGTTAACAGCACACTGAATGAGTACGCTTGCAATCACACTGAACACCACAAGCAGTTCTCACCAGGTTGATGGAACCCGATAGATACTGGGGCATTGTCAAAATTTACACAACTGACGCCCAAAGGGTCAAGTTTGGCTATATGATGGCCTCTGACCTGTGAACAAGGTAACAGCACTTACAAGCTAACAGAAGAGTGAAATCATAGAAATCACATATATTTATATTAAAAGGGACCTAGCTTAGCCAAGATATTTAATTTAAAAAATATGTGAGGGGCGGGAATATGTTCAATTCAATTCTGTGGAGCTTTGCGGATAAAGATTGTGTATGAGGATCATTTGAGGGCCTCATCTACTTTATCCAAAGTTTTAGACCAGAAATAAATGATTGAAATGTGGAAAATTTGGAAGGAAGGGCATTATATTTTGGCAGTGTAGACTAGGGATGTGCGAGACTAGCCGACTAGTTAAACGATACTGCTGCTGCAAGTCGACTTGGAAAACACCAGTCGTTTACACGTTACTTTTTTTTTTGGGACATTTGTTTTGCTTAATGCTATGTTTAAATTACTGTCATGTTAATGTTACATATTGAAATTAATATATTATTTTGAAAGTGTATATTTGTAGCAGAAAACAAAATCATTTCATTTTACATCAGATTTTACATGCGTTGGTTTTCTCTGTGGTGCTCGCAGCAGGTTCAGAGAAATGTCCGATCGGAAGATGAGCAACTTTCTTCAATGTTATATCAAACTAGTATGACAATTAAGCTTTCTTAGGCTTACGTTATGTTAATACTAACTGTTATGAGGGGCAATAAAGTATGAACATTTTTATTGGATTAAAGAAGAAACATTATGAATGAAACTTAGTTGACATTTGAGCAGTTGCTATATCAACATCCTAATGAAGAAAATACGTTAAATAATGTAGTTGTCAGTAGACCGAGTTTTTATTGCAATTTTTGCCACCCGTCATGTGTACAGATAATTTTCTTACACGAGAAGCACGTTCAAACTCGGACGGTTGCCGTGGTAAAGAACAACAATACCTTAATGCGCTAACTTTTATCTGAGGAAATCTGTTAATAATCAGCGATTAGGTTTAAACTTATTGTTCCTGCGCTTCCTATTGACTAATGTTGTTTAAGTGAATGCTAAAGTTTAATATCATAATGCAAGGCAAGGCATTCTGTATGGGATTTGACTGTTCATAGACTGTGTTCTTGAAAATTGATCGCATATACAGACTGTCTTCGGGGGGTGGGGTTAGACTAGTCGGTTGCAAAATTTCCATTTAAACGGTTATGAAATTAGTCATTGTGCACATCCCTAGTGTTGACATACACTACCAGCCATATGGAAACACTGAGTTGTTCTTTAACCTTCAAGTCATCAAAACAATGAAATAACACAAATATCAGGCATGTGCACACATAGACAAAAAAGGGGCTTGAGCACCTGCCCTTTTTCTTCCTCGAGAGAAAGTGCCCTTTTTTTCTACGGTGCTTTTTTTTTATTTTTATTTTTTTTATAAATTAATATATATTCCTGTTTGCGCACAGCTTCCCTGTCAAACAAATATATTTACTGAATAAAACAAATAAAAAATACTATATCAGGTCGGCTTTGTCGAGTTCAATGCCCTCACTCTGCGACGCGCCATTCATGCCTGCACGCACGCTCGCGCGCCCCGCCCCACCTAACCTCGAGTTTGCTGCTGGCTGAAAACTTGACAACTATTACCGCGAAAATGCAACTGCTGTCTGGCGATGAGAAGCGAAAAAGAAAAAAGCCCTAGATGGATCCATCCCTTGCATTTCTTTCAGGTAGGCTAGCCTATGTTCACAAACATGAAAGTTTTGGCTATTTAAGGGTTATTTATACATGTAACGCTGCATTAATAGTTTGACCACCATCAACGCATCTGCCTGATTTGATACTAATTTATGTTATATTATAATTTCAATTATTTTACTGTGCTATGCATTGCGTTTTGAACCATGGTGAAGATATCGGTTGGGCTGTCAATACCAGAAGAGGAGCATCCATGAGCCGCATTATTAGACAGTTTTCTAAGGATGCATGATTTGTTAAAACTATTTAAAAATCATAATACAGATAAGATTCTTAAATCTACGCTTACACAGGATAATACATCAATAAAAGTTTAAACCCTCGCTCTGTCTTTGCATGTTTGTTGTCCACATATTCTTGTTGAAGAAATTACAGTGGCTGTAGCATTTCTATCACAAAGAAGTGGCCAAATATTATTATTTAACTAATAATATATTTTTAATCATGGTGCTTGGCTTTGATCATGGATTTGATCGTGCTGTACTGTCTAACAACAAAAATCTGCAGACTTTTGGCGCCCTCTGCAGGCATTTGTTATAATATATAATGCACTAAGCATTAACAGTTCAGGAAAAAAAATGATTGATGTGTTTAAATATGCAGATAAGCTTGTTTTGGTTAATTTAGAATAAATCTACAGATGCAAACAGACGGATGGTAGTAGGCTTAAAACAAACTCCATCTAAATGTGTAGGGTTAGGGTTGAGTTTTCTTTCCATTAGAGTAAAAGACATGGCAGCAAAAATGGACCAAAATATTAAAATTGTCCACTTCATGAAAGAAGTATTCCAGTAACACCAAAAAATTAAAACGATTTATTGATTTAAACAAATTATTAGTGAAACTATGTCCCTCTCCTAGGTGCAGTCATTTATTCTAAATATATAGCTTGAAAATAGTTGTTGTTGACTTCTCTTGTGATAAACCTAGTGAATACTAAAGAAGACCGTGGTCTCTATATGTGAACTAATTATTTTGTAGAAATCTGTGGAGTATAAAACAATTGCACGAGTGTAAGGGAAGTCAAAGTTGTCTTAATATATTTAAGGGTTTATTATTTTTTTAAATAAATATTTATGAGAAGTGCCCTTTTTTCCATTTGAGCCCTTGCCCCCCAAAATGTCTGTGCACGTCCCTGACAAATATAGACTATCGTTCAAGAGTTTGGGCTTGGTAAGATTTATGTTCACCAAGACTGCATTTATTCACAAATACAGTAAAAACTGTGATATTGTGAAATATTATTACAATTAATTTTTTTTCTATTTTAATATATTTTAAAATAAAATTATTCCAGCGATGTCAAAGACTTCAGTGTCACACGATCCTTCATAAATCATCCTAATATTATTAGGATTATTATTATTATCAATGTTGAAAACAATTGTGCTGCTTAATATTTTTGCAAAAACTGTGATCATTTCTGATGAATAGAACATTTAAAAGAACTTATTTGCCTTCATATGAAATAGAATTATTTTGTAACATTATAAAATGTCTGTGACTTTTGATCAGCCAAATGCGTCTTTGCCTAAAGTTTTCATTTCTTTAAGAAAAAAAAAAGAAATCATACTGAACCCAAACCTTTGAACGGTAGTGTAAATACAGAAATTATAAATATAACACTATGTTGAGGGGAAACATGTAGCAGTTAAAGAGTCCTTTCCTCCAAAACTCATACCTGGTAGGCACGGATGAGGGATTGCACGGCAAGGTGGTCTTCCACCAGTTTTTCCACATTGGGCTGAGCTCCAACCAGCGCCTGGGCCTGAGACAGTCCTGAGAGACTCACCCCCACTGGAGGTGGGCTTTGGTAGGCAGCGCCAGGGGGAGCACCTGCATTGGCGTTACGGAAGAAGATGTCCCATGACTGTTGAGAAAGGAGCACAGTGTACACGGTAAGAGATTAAGTAAGAGAACAATAACAATATTTCAAGTGCTGTGCACAAAATAAATATTTGTTTTACCTAAATGTGTCCCTAATCCCGAAATACAGTGATGTCCATCTTAGGAAAATTGACATCTTCACCCTTTATTCAAATATTATTATACATTTTTTTAAAGATTTTGTAAGCATACTGTAGGTGTGCTTGAAGTCAACCGTTTTATTTGTGATAACACAATGAAACATGCCAAATTGTGCCGAGTCTGTCGACATCATTTTTAGCCAGGCTGTCATACAAAGAAATTACGAACACATGCAAAACCAAGAGAGAACAAACAAAATATTAATAACTGATTATGTTGTAGCCAATGTATGCTTTATTCTGTGAGTTTTTTGTTTTTCTATGCATTTTTTGTATAGTACAATAAAACCTGTATCTTTATTTGCCAAATAATTTTGTCAGAACAACACCTTAACCATGTTTAGTGTTTCATTCTTCCCACATATTTAAATATTTTCCTCATATTTTGATGGTTTAATCGATTTTCTGGGTCATTAAAAATAAATATCCCCTCAGGACATCACTTTTAGCCACTACTGTACATCCACTGATGCACATCAGTAATTCTGGTTTGTAAAATAAAATCTTAAACAAGTAAAAGCTGCTGACTAGCAGTATCGGTGTCTTGCATCACCACACAGGAACTTAATCTGAATCATCAATCTGGTTCATCCTCCAAAGTCTCCAATACAGATGGGAACTGCGGTCACATCTGAGTAAACTGTGGGAAGGGGTCAAATTTCAGTAAACTGCTTTTCCGAGCAGCAAAACGTCACTGGATAAGCTGGATGTTTAATTGCATAACCGAAGAACCGACTTTAGATGCAATCATCTGAAAAGCTTTAGGTTCATGTAGGGACAGAAAAGAAGAGCAGTTTGAACCCTAGACCCCGTCCGACCTGGTTCTGCACATGAGGACTTACTTACCTACACATCAGGTCATTGTGATTCAATGACATTACAAAGGACCTCATACTAACCTGATAAATGTCTAATAGGCTTTCCTGCATTGAGGAGCTAAAGAGCTCAGTGTGTTAAATTGAGAGAGCCGGTGTTGTATCGTCTCACAGCAGGGCACATGAGGAGAGTCTGCACTGTAGTGTAACTCTACTATGCATTTCCTTCAATGTAAACCCTAGCGCTCAAAATAATTAATTGGTTTGAGTAGGACAAACTTAAATTAAACAAATTAGTTCAGTCAAATTAACTTTTATGAGTATTTAGCACTTTCTTTTTCTTTCAAGTTCAAAGAACTGATATATTTTAAGTAAACTGAACTGTTTCATTGTTTTGAGTTCTATGAACTTATTTCTTTTAGTTTAGAGGAACTTAAGTTTAACTGAAACTGGGCTGGGATTTCTATTTCCCAGCATGCTTTGCCCATGGCACTCGAAAAGGAAAGTAAATGCTAAAATTAAGTGTTATATAATGTTTTTTGTGCAAGATTAATGTTTTGTGATGCTAATTTAGAAGAGTTTCTGTTAATGTGGTTTTTGGAGAGTAACCATCATGGTGACAAGAGGTGCATGTGGCTTGGTTTGAAAGCAAGTACAGTATGTTAAATGCTTTATAGTGCTGTACTCACTGAGCAAGTGCTATACCATGCTATTGTTAACATGTTAGCAAATTAGAAAGTTAGCATTTTCTGAATTAGCTTGTTATAGCAAGCTAAGTTTACACAAATGAAAATGTTTATATTGAGGTTACATGATAATTTTAACATTTCAAGTTAAGTACAATTAAAATGTGTGAGTTTTGCTTTCTTAAACTTTGAATTTCTTAACTTAAAAATTTACTCAAATTTTTTTAGTTTTGCCAACTTATTTGGGGTTACAGTGTTCATAATTTTAATTTAATCAGTTTATGTACTTTGCATAAGTGTGCATTTTGCTTTCTTCTTCACTGCCAGCCTTTTTGAAGAATCACTTGTGTGAGTTACTTTTACTGCCGCTCAGTACTAAAAAAAGGTCAAAACAGTTTATTTATATAAATGTCATAAACACCCACTACTGTCTCTCTATGCATCTAAAGGTATGCTGAAGTGTGTCGTTCACAGACTGATAAAGATACTAAATGAAACTAAATGGTAACTGATAAATTCATCACATTCATAACATTCAGTTCCACTTTTAATACATCCGGGAAGCCACACAAGGGCATGTGACATGGAGAAGAAAAGTCTTACATAATATCCCTGCCAAGCTAAGCTTACTATCTGAGTGGGGAACCAAAGTCACATTATGAAACGAGTACATCCTCAAGCATAACCTTGAAAATTAAAGTTCTTCAGTTTACCTTCAAACTAGAGAAACAAATCAGTCCAATTCATAAATGAATAAATTCTGGCTGGCTTTTTGACTGAAATGTTAACGTTTATAATTATAATTATAATTTGTTACATTTATATAGCGCTTTTCTGGGTACTCAAAGCGCTTTACATATAGTAGGGGGAATCTCCTCAACCACCACCAATGTGCAGCATCCACCTGGATGATGCGACGGCAGCCATATTGCGCCAGAACGCCCACCACACACCAGCTTACTGGTGGAGAGGAGCCAATCAGCGTATGGGGATGATTAGGAGGCCATGATGGACAGAGGCCAATGGGCAAATCTGGCCAGGATGTTTCATTCACAAATTAAAACATCGTTACATGAACTCTCATGAACCTATCAATGAGAATTAGGCCAGATGTCAAGGTTTTCAGAAAATTATTAATGCTTTTAGCATGCAGTTCTCAATTTTTGTACACCATTAAAGAAAGAAATGAGTTTATATTACAATAACAATAGAACTGCTCATACACTGAAACAACTACCCACTTCACCTTTAAACGTTCTTAAAGACCAAAAAGGAAAGTCCTTTGAGAGGCGGAGTAAGTCATTACATTGTGGTGAAAGATTATACAGTTTTCTGTAGTACAACATGCACAGATTAATCGTTCACAAAAAATAAAATAAATGCGTATTATGAAAGTAAACAGGGTGAATTTTGATTTCACATCAAAAGTCACCATGAAATCAAAATGGACAATTCTTATTTTTTATAGAATATTGCAGTATTTATTATGAATGATTTATCTGTGCACATCATAATTTTTTTAAATACTGTGCCCTCATAATCTTTTATCAGAATAACTACCCCTCCAATTTGCAGCGACATCTCTTCTCTGATGACATGTTTACTGGTGCGAGGGCGGGACAACCTGTCACTCACATGAGATCGACCAATAGGAAACAACAACGATCCAGTAGCTATTGTGCTTTGATCCATCTACAAATGACTGGACCAAAGCAGCCAGGATTTCTTAACAAAATCTTCTACACTGAAAGCCGTCGTCTTACCTTGTGCACACTCTTGGGGTTCTCCAGCCACGCGTAGTACATCTCCTCCACATAGTTGGAGCTTGTCCCATTAAGAAAAGGCTCAGCGGCAACAGGGGCCGTGTAGCACCTAAAGGGCTGAAACGTCCTTAGGGCCCCCGGTGCCACCGCTGTCCTCTGCTGTGAGAAACTTTGAGCACTTTGTGAGGCTGTGAGCGGCCGGAGCCGTGCAGCGCAAGTCCTTAAGCGATGCATCGCAGTCTATAAAACAGCTCCACCGCCTCTCCAAACCAACCTCCCGTAGCACTGAATCCAACAGGTCCTGGATGTGATCCTTTAATAAAGGTGCTTGTCCTCCTACTTGTCCACACAAGGCCTGTTCAAAATCCTGCCCATCCCGGGAAGCAGAAGAAAACACCACATGAAGCATGTCAATAAACAAAATGACCTTTTGGCAACAGTAAATGTTAAGAAATAGCATGTCTTTGTGCCCTTTTGCTCAGTAGTCATGCAAAGGATTCTTCCCAAGCATGAGACCCTTGCATATGTGAGCTGTCCTTTAATTTATGAAAAGACTTATATGCATGCAGAAAAGTATTTTTAAACCCTGAAACACTCTAAATGACATCTACATGTAAAAACAGTTGGCATTTCTGCAATAAGGAAGTTAAAACCCTGCATAAACAGGACACTTGAACTAAGGTTGCATTAGGGAGGCTGTATAAGTGTACAGTAAATCACATAAATATCACCTTAATGGGAATAGAAACGGTCATTTACAAAGAAGTAAACACCGTTTAAGTTTAAGGTACCAAAACGTTCCTTGTCAAGTAACAGTGCGTCAGAAAACTAGCTTGAGAAGAAATAACTATGTTTCTTATAATAATGAATTGCTGATGTTAACTTTTGATGACTGTGGCATAGGTAAGGGCTCTTCTTACCCTATAAGATGAACAAATAGGGCATGAAATGAAGATACACAGAGCAAAAGAGGCACTATTAAGTTATAAAATAAGAGTTTAATCTCTTGGCAGCAGAGAATGTCTCAGAGTAACGGAGCACACCGGCTAGCTTCAGCTAACTCGAGCTAAAAACAAAACTCTCCATAAAACCTTCAAACGTCCGTTTAAACTGCCCATGTATCACTGGAAGAGAATAAATTAACACGGTATACAGCTCTAACAATAAACACACCGATAAAAGTGTCTCATTAAACAGTTTTCTCGTCGGTGCCGGTGAGGTTGCTGACTGATGCAGAAGTGACTCGCTAACGCCTCACTGACAGGAACATTAAAACGTCAAAACGCGATGCGAAAATATAGTTAAAGCGATTCAAATACTTACTCTCAGAGCAGGAGATTCGTTAAAGTGTAGTTTAATCTCATAAAATGTAAAAAATTAAAGAGAACGAGTGAAATTTCAGGAGCGGGATGCGTCTCGTGGCGGCTCGTATTCAGATAAATGAGTCGCTCGTTTCTAGGAAGCACGAGCAGCAGCTCTGCGTCACGAACGCGCATGGCGTCAGGCGCACGACACAAACTAGTTGCGGTAACTTTTTTTCCTGCTTTTATTTTTTATGAAAATACCATATACATAACAAAAAACGAGCTCTTAAAAAAAAATTACATTTAATAAAGAAATTTTAATTCTACATAAGCCTTTTGGTACGATCTATAAAGTAAAAAGAGCTCAAAAGTATGTAGCTTTAGTTTTTTTTTTTTACCTGGCGATAGCCTAATAAAAAAAATAATAAAAAGTTTCACTTTTTTAAATTAAAAACTATCAAAAAAAAAAAATAGTACCGTGGTTATATCTTTTTTTTTTTTTTT
>RJVU01007007.1:692923-704782 GCA_003731715.1 Anabarilius grahami
ACCATGCAGTAGAAGATTTACCATGTAAGAATATTCTATCAATACCATGATATTTGAATATGGTGATAATTCATTACCACAGTACAGTTAATCATTCATTACGGTGTATCACCATTTTACACCATTAGGTCAACTATAATATGGTACCACCATTTTAGTAAGGGTCATATGGATGTTCTTCAGCAATTTTGTTCCTAAAGTATCCGAAACTACAGATTAATATTATAATGTAATTTTCTGGAAGACTTCAGGAAAAGTCTTCATGGATCAGAACATATTTTTGACCTTTAAACTCTTTAAAAGATCTATTATGTCCTTTGTTTTGAAACATAATTTTATGAAAAGCATATATATAAACTTACATATTAAAAAAATTCCCTGTTTATGAATACCAATGACATGACAAGACAAAACAAAACAGCAAGAATAACCATAACTTTTCCTTAACCGGAAATGATTGGCATGTAAACATGGCCATTGTTGATTCATTTGGGTAGAGTACTGGACAACCTGTGCAAACAACAGTGTATTTACACCACAGTTTTCACTCAGTACAAACAGATGGTTTTAGTGACTCAGCACTCTAAAGTGTGCATGACTTTGGCACAGTTGTGAAATAAATTCACATGTTGTTTTCCCATATCTTATCAGCCGTCAGCTAGACCTCCCGGCTCATTCAGATAACGGCCCGTACGTTTGTTAGCAAGACCGCCATATCAGCAGAACAGTATCGTTCTTTCATATTGATCTCATTTGGCTTTGTATATTATAGATATAAAAACCACTACATGTGTTTTGACATAGTCTTTTTATTGGTAATACTGATTACATCTTAATACATTTCCTATAGCACACATAGAGAGAAAAAGAGGGAGAGCACATTGGAAGAACAGATATGAATATTAATAACGAGAAGAACCAGGAGAAACAAAGATTTTATAATAATCTAACTTTTTCGTGACTGAATAAAATCCACATTGCAGGATTTGAGATCACATACAAAAAAACTCTGCAAAGTTGGAAGGCTCATCTTCAGAGAAATGTGAAGACATCAGATTTAAGCAAAGGTTAAAAAAGACATTGGGAGAAAATGTGAATACTACAAATTGACCGCTATTGTTTTGATGTTGTAAGAGCAGCAATGCGTCACCACTAGAGAAACACAACACTGATTCACTCTTTCACATATGTGTAACACACTCAGACGCACACAAGCTTCTCGTTAGCGGCCTGATTAGATTACTTCAATCGCCACTTGAACCGTTTCATCCTACAGGCCACTGATTGAAGTATCATCCAGTGGATAACAGAGATTAAACTCTTTTGGTTGTTATTCAGTGTATACACTGCAAAAAATGAGGTTCTTCCTCAGTATTTTTGTCTTGTTTTCCTGTACAAATATCTAAACTTTCTTAAATCAAGATACATTTACTTGAGAAGCGAAATGACAAGATATAAGCATCAAAATAAACTGAGGTTTTGCTTAAAACAAGAACAAATATCCGCCAATGGGGTCAGAAAAATAATCTTGTCTTCCATTTGAATTAAGTCGATTTTTCTGACCCTGTTGGCAGATATTTTTTCTTGTTTTAAGCGTAAAGTTATCTAAACTTTTCATAAAACAAGGCATAAAATATTAAAGGATTAGTCCACTTTTAAATAAACTTTTCCTGATAATTTACTCACCCCCATGTCATCCAAGATATCCATGTCTTTCTTTCTTCAGTCGAAAAGAAATTAAAGTTTTTGATGAAAACATTCCAGGATTTTTCTCCTTATAGTGGACTTCAATGGCTACCAACAGGTTGAAGGTCAAAATTACAGTTTCACTGCAGCTTCAAATTGTTCAACACGATCCCAGATGAGAAATAATGGTCTTATCTAGAGAAACAATCACTCATTTTCTAAAGAAAAATTTAAATTTTATACATTTTAACCAGAAATGCTCATCTTGAACTAGCTCTCTTCTTTTTCTCTATTAGAATTCCAGCATTGTAGACACTGCTAAGTGTAGTACTGCCCTCCACAGGTCAAAGTTTGAACTAATTTTTATATGCAATATGCTAGTTCAATAGTATATAACAATTAGTTTAAACTTTGACCTGTGGAGGGCAGTACTACACTTAGCAGTGTCTACACTGCTGGAATTCTAATAGAGAAGAAGAAGAAGAAGAAGAAGAAGAAGAGAGCTAGTTCAAGATGAGCATTTATGGTGAAAATGTATAAAATTTTAAAAAAAAATTCAGAAAATGAGCAATGGTTTCACTAGATTAGACCCTTATTTCTCATCTGGGATCGTGTAGAGCTCTTTGAAGCTGCAGTGAAACTAATTTTGACCTTCAACCGTTTGGTGCCCATTCAAGTCTACTATAAGGAGAAAAATCCTGGAATGTTTTCATCAAAAACTTTAATTTCTTTTTGACTGAAGAAAGAAAGACATGGACATCTTGGATGACATGGGGGTGAGTAAATTATCAGGAAAAGTTTATTTAAAAGTGGACTAATCCTTTAAGTCATTTCGCTTCTCAAGTAAATGTATCTTGATTTAAGAATGTTTAGATATTTACACTGGAAAATAAGACAAAAACAGGATAAAACTGTTTTTGCAATGATTTAGGTTTAAAACATTTTTAGTGCATGAAGATTGTGTTTCTGTTTAAGCATAAAAGTGAGTGAACTCTTGAATATCTTATAACATTATGTATGTGGTAAAGAGTGCCCCCTACAGGTTTAGACAGCATTTGAGCAAAGCACAATGAGGGCTGTTGATTAAATGCAAATCAGATGCTTACATTGAACACAGACATAATTCGAGGTCCCTTTTGTAGACTGGCAGCCAAAGCACGATCCATTCCGTAATAAAAACACATGCATCATGTGACCAAGCGTGACAGCGGCAAACGCTGCGATTGACCCACGCTAATAAACACATTGTTCATTATTTCACATTTTCACATTTGGGCTCAGCCAACACTGCTCAAACAACAACAAATGCCTTTACAAAAGCATGCCGTACAATCAGAATAATTATGTTTTACCATGATAGTCATTTATCTTTAAGTCATCATCATCATTTTTAGACAAAATAGTTATATGCACTTACAAAGCTCAGAAAATAGATAGAATCACCAGCATTCAGTATAAAATAAACAATGAAAAGGAAAAAAAAATTCACCAAAATGTATTATTGTGAAGTGTAAGTTCATGCAAATAGATTCCATCTACAATATAAGTTAACACTATGCAGCGGTAGTTTTACAAGATATCTATTTATTGAGCTGCTGTATTTTTCAATGATCTTCAATAAACACATATAAGAAATAACACCGGTTTGTCGACATGCAGATTGCTGTTTGTGGTGGATGTTGCTTTTTTTTGACCATTTACAACTCTGGGTTCATTAAAGCCAACTACAAAAGTAAAAGTCACATTTCAAAATAAAATTAAAAGCAACAGAACACACAAACTTACGGAAGCATTTTTTCCGCCACTAAATAAAAAATAAATATTAATTGTGATTTTTTCTCACAATTGCGAGTTTGCATCTCACAATTCTAATTTTTTTCTCATAATTATGAGATTTAAACTTGCAGTTGTGAGTTATAAAGTCAGAATTACGTGATATAAATTCAGAACTGCGAGTTATAAAGTCGGAATTGCGAGATATAAAGTCGAAATTGCGAGATATAAAGTCAGAATTTTGAGATATAAAGTCAGAATTTTGGGATATAAAGTCAGAATTTTGAGATATAAAGTCGGAATTGCGAGTTATAAAGTCAAAATTGCGAGATAGTCGCAAATTCTGACTTTTTTCCTCACAATTGTGAGGTTTTATAATGAAATTCTGACTTTATATCTCGCAATTAGGACTTTTTCTCAGAATTGTGAGTTTATATCTCGCAATTCTGACTTCATAACATGCAATTGTGTCTTATAAAGTCAGAATGTGAGATATAAACTCACAATTCTGAGAAAAAAGTATTTTTTCTCTCACAACTGCACATTATAATATGCAATTGCGAGTTTATATCTCACAACTTCGGGAAAAAAATCTGAATTGTGAGATAAAAAGTCGCAATTACCTTTTTATTTTTTATTCTATGGTGGAAACAAGCTTCCATACAAACTAGCCTCAAAAAAGGTCATGTGACTGTTAGCGGCCCACATTCAGTAGTAGAGAAATCTTTTGACGGGATGTCAAAAACAGTACCAGTTGTCAGGAAGCCCCCTAATCAAACCATATGCGCAAATATTAGACTGTTTTCCAATTCTGCTAGATAGAAAGATGACAACTAACAAAAACATCCCTTCAAATCTGCCGAAAAGAGTCGACTGTGCGTTATGGCTTTCAACACTTTAATATAGTGACTTTGCTTTCACATTCAGGATATCAGTGCCATTGCAGCGTAAAACCACACACGTACACACACACTCACACTCTTAAAAAGGATACAAAAAACAAAAAAAGAACAATACTGCCTTAATTACACCACATAAATTATATATAAAAAGTTCCTTTGTGTACAGAACAAAAAGAAAGAACTATAGCTGTAGGTGCCTGAGTCAAGGTGAATCACAACGTTCATGTGACGAAGGTAGAAACTTGTTAAAATTCGTCTCATTGGTTGCTGATCACCGTGGTAACCAGAATGGCTATTTAAATCTCGAACACATGTGGCCGGTGAACAGCAGTACTTTTTATCGCTGCTTTACAATAAAGGCCCTTAAAAACAACATGCTGTACGCTCTCAAAATAGCCTCGTCGGTCCTACAAGATCCCTATAGAAAAAGACAAACTTATTTCACTGTTCAGAGAGAAAACTATAACCTGTACCGACACTCGCTCTGTCTTTACAGTGAAATGATCGTAAACACACCGCAAAAAAGGATTTTCTTACTCAGTATTTTTGTCTTGTTTTCCAGTTCAAATATCTAAACATTCCTCAATCAAAAAGCAAAATAGATACTTTATGCTTAAAACAAGAAAAAAATTCTGCCAATGGCCTATTGGCAGATATATATAACGCTTAATTTTGATAATTTTTTTTCAGAAAGCAAGACTTAAAGGGCTCATGACATGAGAAATCAAATTTGCCTTGATCTTTTGACATATAAGAGGTCTTTGTACCATTAAAACATCCTGCAAGTTTCATGGTTTAAACGTCTTCCTCATTATAAACAAAGAATTTGTTTAATTGAGCTCCAAAAATGGTTCGTTTTGATATTGTGGGATCTGTGATGTCACACAGGCAAGTACATTTGCATATGACCACCTCCAGAGCAAGACATCGATGAATAGTTATACATCATCGCACCATAGGCCCCGCCCACTGCCATCAGTCGCTTAATGGCTGATATTTGCCTACATGGATAATGTTTTAAAAACACTTATGTCTGATAGCGAGTGGGCGTTGATACTGTTTTCAATGCAATGATGTTAGCCAATCATAAACAGTGACCGTTTACTGACAAGCCTTAAAAGGAGCCACCCCTTAAAAACGGGTAATTTCAGACAAAGGGTCAGAATGAAGGCTGATTTTTCGCATATGCTGAAAAGCAGCCTTTATTCTGACCCTTATTCTGAGAAAGAACGCATGTGTTCAGTAACTTAATTAATAATTACAAATTAATAATGATTAATCATTATTTAATTTATACAGCTACTTTATTCAAATTATGTACCTGAAATGTTTGTATGTGTATATATATATATATATATAATATCTTAGAACATTTTGCTTCTCAATTAAATGTATCTTGATTTGAAAATGTTTAGGTATTTGTACGGAAAAAACAAGAAAAATTCACATTCTTACAATCTCACAGACAACTTTAACAAAACTTGGTAAATAGCATCCCAAATAAGACCAGATCAGCACCAACTGTCAATAAGAAGGACATATCAACTGCTGGCCAATAAACGAGATTATGCTCCGATTTAGAGACAAACAGCTCTGATTGAAGGAAATTCAACTTGGCAACCTGCAGATATACGAGGCAAACCTCAATGATGTGATGATGTCAGCTGCCTCCAAGCGATCTGATTGGAAAGTCAATGGTGACCACGAAGCACCCTGATAATACAAACACTGATCACGGTTACGGGAAATCTGGTCGCCACCACAAATGAGTTTTAAATCTTAGAAACTATGTGTGTGCTGCTGCTGTTTTCTGTTATTTAAACAGACAGCGTGAACTTGAACATGTACAGCGCTGCCGAAGTACACTTCAGATTACTTAAACACCAAAAAAACAAAAACAATCGATAATACTTAAAATCCATGCTTAAAAAAAGAGAGAGAACTCAAAAGTGTTTTAAAACAAAACAGTAATTTGACCATCAAATATACAATCTCAAGAACAACAGCAATCCTGACGGAAGTATTAATCATTATAATAGTAGTAACAATAATAAGAATACAATAATAATGATAATATTTTATTAAAACATGATCTACTGTATTTGGGAGTACCTGGGCACAGGGGGCATAAGGCCAGTGAAGACGAAAGTGGAGCGCAAAGGACTGTGGATAAGAAGGCAATCGTGCGGGTTATTATAACTCTAGACGGGAATCTGGAGTCTATGATCGCTCTCGATGATTAATATATGCAGTGCTGCTCTTGCGTCGGTGGTGAGTCTTGGCATAAAGACGTGCTGGGTGGAGTCGGAGGTGAGGGGTGGTCTGGACGCTGTGTTTCGAGAGCAGCCCAGCAGGTAGAGAGATAACTGTTGGTTAGCATGCAGGGGGAGGACGGCTGTGTCCAGCGTTGGAAGGCTGGAGGTTTGGGAGCGCTCCGACGCTGGACCCCTGCTGCCGTCCTATCAGTCCTCCCTGTCCTTCACCTCCACATCTAATGTATCCACTGCAGAGCCACTCTGAAATACAAAAACACATTATATGAGAACTAGTTAAAATCAACTTGTGACACCGTGTTCTTTAAAGAATGCTTGCTCTAAAAAGTAATTCAGGGGACCTGTTACCACAACTTAAATAAATGCATGGTTGCAAGTTAAAAAAATCGAATTTATTGTTTTAATTAAACCTTTTAAGTTGCAAAAATTATTTTGTTCTGTTGACATAATAATGTTGATCATTACATCAACTTAATATCGCCTGTTATTTAAACTCAAATATCAAAAATTTGATTGTAATAACTAAAAGTCAGAATTGCGAGATAAAAGTCGGAATTGCGAGTTATAAAGTCAAAATTGCGAGATAGTCGCAATTTTGACTTTTTCCTCGCAATTTAATTGCGATTTTTTTATAACGCAACTCTGACTTTTTTTCTCAGAATTGCGAGATATAAACTTAATTGCAAGTTATAAAATCAGAATTTCTATTATATAAACTCGCAATTGCGTCTTATAGTCAGAATTGTGATATAAACTCGCAATTGTGAGAAAAAAAGTCAGAATTGCGACTTTATATGTCGCAATTCTGACTTTATAACTCATAATTTTGACCTTTTCTCAGAATTGTGAGTTTATATCTCACAATTCTGACTTCATAACTCGTAATTTTGACCTTTTCTCAGAATTGTGAGTTTATATCTCACAATTCTGACTTCATAACTCGTAATTTTGACTTTTTCTCAGAATTGTGAGTTTATATCTCGCAATTCTGACTTTATAACTCGGAATTTTGACTTTTTTTCTCAGAAGTGTGTTTATATCTTGCAATTCTGACTTTATAACCTGCAATTCTGACTTTATAACTCCTAATTCTGACTTTTTGTCTCAGAATTGAGTTTATATCTCGCAATTCTGACTTCATAACATGCAATTGTGTCTTATAAAGTCAGAATGTGAGATATAAACTCACAATTCTGAGAAAAAACATCAGTCTTTTTTCCCTCACATCTGCACATTATAATATGCAATTGCGAGTTTATATCTCACAATTGAGAGTTTATATCTCGCAACTGCGAGAAAATTGTCTTGATAACTTCGGAAATTGGGCAGTGGATTTCTAGTTCCCAGCATGCTTTGCAAAGGACTGGATAAGGAGAATAAATGTTGAAATTAAGTGTTAATTTATTAGTTTTTAGTGAAGGGAAACACCTGTTAGTGTTTAATGCTGTTGTGTTTGACATTTAAAAGAGTTTCTGTAATGTTGAACTTTTTGTGGTTACCATTGTGTACATGAAGGTAAACACTACATTGACTCTATAAGCAATGACTGCGCTAATGCCAGTGACGAGTAATATCTTACTTGTTCTTTTAATATGCATGTTAAATAAGTTATGTTAGCATGTGCTATGATAGCTGTTGATTTGAAGTGAAATAGATGAGATTAATTGGTTCCAGGGCTACAACTAAGGTAGTTGGAGCGACTTAATTTTTTTGAGTAAAAGATTCTACTGTGTCTATTGTGAACTAGATTTGGGTCAAATGCTAAATGCAAAGCATCACCTTCACTGTAGAGGAGCAGCTGGCGCACCGGAGCAGTGGAAATGAACGTTCTGCCACTTGGAGTCCCGGCGGTGCCACACGCGAGTCTCCTCCGATTGGCTGCTGCGCGGCCGGCCCTGTCCATCCACAAACTGGGTGAGGCGGATGTAGGCGATGCAGGCGGCATCTTCTCCGATCAGGTGCACATGAGGGTTCAGGATGGTGGTGTGGATGGGCTTACTGTTCTTGGAAAGCACTGTAGAGAAACACACACACATGGAGAAAGAACGTGTGCATGGTGATACTCGCATTTCCTGTGAATTACACATAATTGAATTCATTTATGTTAGTAACACACTTACAGTTCTCAAAGTAGAATCTATGGAAGTCCATCCCCTCAACCAGGTTCCCCAAAGCCTCGGGTTCAAAGGAGGTCAGTCCAGGGTCACAGATTTTCCTGTTATAATGATCCCATTGTGTATTATTATCAAAGTCCCTTTAAGACAAGTCATTTCACTCAGAAGCCATCTTAGAAATGCCTCTTGGGCATTCAAGTGCAGCTCCTATCACTTTGAATGGGGAAACATCAAATTCTCCAAAGCTGTTTGCCAAGTTTTCGATTAAATTTCATATTTGAAATCCCCAATGAAATCTGACAACAACTTTCTCATAAATTTTGTTTCTAAACGCTCGAATCATGACAAAAAAAACAAACTGTATTTTTCAGGCTGGATCAAGCTAATGTGCATGCGCAGTCCTAAATGCCTGTGCCTCTTGTGCCTCATTTTGGAGGCGAGCGTCTGACTGTTTCTATAGGAACCGGAGCTTCTAACGGCCGCTGCAGTGACATGATGACTTTACTAATCGCCGATTGGCTCTTATTTAGAAGGCGAGACTTATTCCATATTGCGTGTTGCACTTTCTCCCATTGAAAACAATGAGTGGCGGGTCTTGTGTTATTCTATAATTATTATTTACGCAGCTGCTATAAACATGTGGACAATTTAACTAACTTGCTCAGTAAGGTTCTCGAATTAAACATTTGCTCCACTATAAGACTATAACTGACTGTAGAAGAAGACAGTTTACATTAATGCCTGCTCTAGTGTCCCTTGTGGCAACATTAAGAATGCAACACAACATTTAAAAAATGCATTCTTGTATTTGTACAGAGCATGTTTTGGGCCAAAGTGGGTTGTGTTTGCAAGAAAGCATGAGGTGACGTACGCATAGGCCTCAAAGTCCCCATTATTGATGGCTTCTATCAGCTGCTCCGTGATCTTGATGATTTCCTGTTTGCGTGCTGTAAGAGAAAACACAGAAACACACACACACATGCAGTTCAAGCTAATTAATCCCACATTGGTATCACCATTTTTTCACTCAACATTATGATTTATGTAATATATTTTACTTCAGGTATCGGAATATTTTACTCTTTACATTAAAAGATATGTAAATTAACACCCCGATAAATTTGGACTTTTGCATCTTTTAGTCCATGTCTATTAGCTTTGAGATCTATATGTTAGTGTACCCCGTTTAAATATACTTTTAGCAGATATATGCTTAAAACTGAGTAGCTCTTTCTGGAAAATATAATCGCCTTTATTAATCTTGGTTTGGTGTCAGTAAGGTTTTTATGTTTTTGTAAGAGGTCTCTCATGTGCTCACCAAAGCTGCAATAATTTGATCAAAAATACATTAAAAACAGTAATACTGTGAAATTTAAAATAACTTTTCTATTTGAATGTATTTTAAAAAGTAATTTATTCCTGTGATCAAAGCTGAATTTCAGCATTATTACGCCAGTCTTCCGTGTCACATGATCCTTCAGAAATCATTCCAATATGATGATTTGCTCCTCAAGAAACATTTCTGATTATGATCAATGTTGAAAACAGTTGTGCTGCTTCAGATCTTTGTGGAAACCATGATGCATTTTCTTTTAGGATTTTTTGATGAGTTCATTTGAAATGGAAATCTTTTGTAACATTATAAATACTGTCACTTTTGATCAATTTCATGTGTCCTTGCTGAATAAAAATATTAATTTCTTACTGACCCCAAACTTTGAAATGGTAGTGTATGTCCCGCCCAACTTCCTGTTTCAATAGGAAATACATCAGCACAGGTAAGAAAATTTTGCATTCATGGAATCTTTAAAACTATCAACTGACAGAGCCAAAGCTAAATGTTTCTCTCTGTTGTACATGACAGAAACAGACAAATGTCAAGCTTAAGCAGAGGTCAGAGAGGTCAGATCCTGAGAAAGGTTTAGTACTCCAGCTCTGTTTTGGACTTACCTAGTTTCTCAGTCATGGTCTTCACTCTAGACCTTCATCCATTCCTCCTCAATTCTCTGACTAAACTCTCCCTCCCAATAAAGTTTTACCTTCACCTGATCGCTGACTCACAAAAACACTTCATCTAATCGACATTTCAACAACTTTCCTCCTCCACGTCCTCCTCCGTCTTTTCCTTGGTAACCACATGGAGCTAATTGAGCTATTCCTGGATCCTTAGATAAGGCTTACTCCATGTTTCCTCTCCCTCTCCCTCCCTTCACGGCTTCCTGCTCCACTTTAGAGGAGCTTAGTGGCCTCGACACGTCCTTCAGTTTCTCCTTGTCAATCTGACACTGCAGGCCTGAATTAAAGTATCCGACTATGGTTTCAGCTTTGATAAACGTCTCACTTCCTTCAAGCGAAAACTGCATGTATGGAAGTACATGAAGCAGTTCTGTCACACTATCACAAACTAGACTCAGGAAAACGTCACTTTGGATGTTTAAATGCAGTGTTTTTATCAGGGAAAACAGCCTCCTGCTACTTCCGAATGTCATATGTTGGTCACAGGGAATTTTGAGATGGTGGTGTCAGCTGCAGACTGTTAAGGCCCTGATATACTCATGCCAAAGTATTTTTTTGTTCTTCGCTTAGGGGTAAAATAAGTTTGAAATACCGTGCTTTGTGCTTTCCTCTCAATATCAAAATAAAAACACAACAAAGGTGATGCTGATGAGAAAACAGCAGTTAAAGGGATATTTCACCTAAAAATGAAAATTACCCCATGATTTACTCACCCTCAAGCCATCCTAGGTGTATATGACTTTCTTCTTTCAGCCGCACAAAATTGGAATTATATTAAATAATATCCAGGCTCTTCCAAGCTTTATTATGACAGTGAATAGAGCCCAAAAAAGTGCATCCAAGCTAGTTATTATAGTTTATAAAGTTTAAATATGTATATTTTTCTTACACAAATGCATCGCTTCACTTCAGAAGGCTTTTATTAACCCCCTGTGGAGTACGTTTATGATGGATGGATGCACTCCGAACAAACTTAATTTTGGCCTGATTTTGTTTGAAATGACGTCACACCAGATTATCACTTAAAGTATATCAGGGCCTTTAAAGTCAAATGCAATGTGGACTGGACTTTAAGTTAAAAACAAACACATTCAC
>RJVU01007007.1:705373-737865 GCA_003731715.1 Anabarilius grahami
TTTTTTTTTTTTTTACAGTCTATTTTCCAAACATATACCCTATGTGCTATTTTCGTGTGCATGTTCTTGCGATATATGTGTATGTGTAACCTTTTTGCTCCCTGACTACTTCCAGTCAGTCTTTGTGGGCATACAAAACACACTGGCCATATTCAAACCCCAGTCACATTGTCAGCTCTGTAGTTCTCCAGCTCTCTGACCTCTCCCCTGGGGTGGGTGCCTCGTGGGACGGCTCGTAAAAGCCTGTGGATAACTCCTCAGGTGCTCCCTGACCTCCCGCATCATTCACAAAGCTGGAAATATCTCCCCAGAGAGACAGACAGGGAGAGAGAGGGTTGACAGGAGATAACAGAATGAGAGAATAAGGATCGGGGGGAAGGAGAAATGGAATTCATAATGTATCACACTATGCTCCCCAGAAAGATACAGGGAGAATTAGATGAGACAGAGCTGGTGTGATGTCTTGCATGTGAACATGTTCCCCCCAAGGTTTAAAAAAAAAAAGAAGCCAAAAATATGCTATTTCAAACTGATTATTTTTACTTAAAAATAAATAATAAAATTTAATTTTAATTTTATTTTAATTAAAATAATATGTAATTAATTACAAAATATTAATAATTATAAAATAATTACTTAAATGACAAAAATACTGCACATTCATTCTGGACCCTGTGCATGAGCATCATTGCTTGGGTCTGCAGGGGGCGCTGTACTCACTCTGCATGATGGGGGTCTGTGGAGGGGATTGGGTAGAGAGGGCAGCTGCTTCAGTATCAGGCACGGCTGAGGGTCCTGAGCCCCTGCGGGCGCAGCCCAGGATGTCGGTCAGCTTGGTGGCTGTTTACACATCGGGGGGTGGGGGGGTGATAATGATGACCGATGGCATGTGGGAACAAGATGATACTAAATACAGATGTCCAAACTCATGCGTCTTAAGAGGCACAATATGTAAGATTTTCAGATTAAAATATCCAAAAACCACTAGAACATTATTATATATTTTGACTTGTGTACTTACATTATCCTAAATGTTTCCAACAATGTTTAAATCCAGAGAAATAAGCATTTTTAACCAGTGTAACGCTCCGTGTCACTGCGTCACCAGTCAGTGACGTCATATCCGCGTTACCCTCGATTTCCAGTTTTACTTCCGTAGAAACCACGGAAAAACCAAAGACGCTTATAATTAATATATTATGTGTTTTTATTAGTGAGCAACTGTTTGGATATCTTTATCGACAATAATCGTAAATTTCAAGTTCAGGGAAGGAGGCGGACGTTAAACATAAATTTAACCATGAAATAAACAACAAAACGAAGGAAACGGTGGCGGCCGACTGCGGCAAATAAGCATAATAAAAACAGCAACGTAAAATTTCACGGGCTCTCAGCCTTGCTTCATACCATAGTAACATTAATAAAACTTTAATACATTAGCTCATCCATGAACACGATTTCTGCCCGAGTCCTGTCAACAAGACGACAACTCCCACACTCATTCACCGCGTCATCAAGCTACACCTTTGTTATTATTTTGAATAAGAGACCTCTAGAGGCGAAACTTACATACTGTGCCTTTAAAGGGGTGTGCGTGCAGGTAAGGTGTCTGAGTGCATGCCATTCCATTTGCTGCCTTAGGGGGGCAGCGCAAGTGCAACAACAGGGAGTTGATCGGCAAGAGAAAGTGGGTTGCTTGCATTAAAGTGGATATTTAAATTTTTTAACAGTCTTTGCTCTTTGGATACCTCAGTGATTAAAACCCCTTCCTGTTGGGCTTCAGGAAAACCATGCTTGCACTGCGCTCAAATTGACTACTCAGTAAAGGAAAAATTATTTTCTCCACACTTATAAGGGGTTAAAGGAATAGTTTACCCAAAAATTAAAATTCTGTCATCATTTACTCAGCTTCATGTCGTTCCAAACCAATGTAACTTTGGTTAATCTTCAAAACAATTTTTTTATGAAACCCGAGAGGTTACTGTAAACCCTAACGCTCAAAATAATTAATTGGTTTGAGTAGCACAAACTCAAATTAAACAAATTAGTTCAAGCAAATTAACTTTTATGAGTATTTAGAACTTCTGTCTTCTGAGTTCACGAAACTGACACATTTGAAGTAATCTGAATTGTTTCACTCTTTTGAGTTCTATGAACTTGTTTCTTTTAATTTAGACAAACTTAAATTTACCTGAAACTGTATGCTTTTTTATGGCAATCGAAAGGGTGAGTAAATGCTAAAATTAAGTGTAATATGATGTTTTTGTGCAATATTAATGTTAAGTGGGAGATTTAGTAGTGTTTAAAGCTTTGCTATGCTAATTTAGAAGAGTTTAAGTTTTTTCTCTTCCACTTCACTTCCTGTCTGCTTAATGTCCTATCATAATAAAGGCAAAAACAGCAAAAATAAATTACATGATTTTAAGTTAAATGTATGAATTAACTTACTCATAAATTTCAAGTTAAGAGCAATTCAAATGCAGGTTCTACTTGCTGAAACTATGAATTTCTCAACTTAAAAGATTTGATGTAACTGATTAACTCAAATTTTTTGAGTTTTGACAACTTATTCGGGTTTACAGTGCTCGATTGAAAGTCTAGGTAACCATAACTTAAGAGATCAAATAGGTCATGTAAAATTTTTCCATATGAATCCAACAGTTTAATCCAATTCTTGTGAAGAGATACGATCGCTTTATACAATGAGCATAAAGAATTTAGGCTTTTATTGACACAATGATTGAGATGATGCACGAGCACAAGTGAGGTTTGTTTTGAGCTTCCATGTTTACCAAATGTGATGCGCTCTATGTACAGTATGTGTGTTTATATGTAAATAAAAACCCAAATGAAATCTGCTCATCATATAAAGTAAGTGCATCTCTTCAAAGGATTTTGAACTTTCAATGGAGAGACAGAAACCTCTCAGGTTTTATTAAAAATATCTTCATTTGTGTTTTGAAGATGAACGAAAGTCTTATGGTTTTACATGGAGATGACACGGGCTGAGTAAATGATGACAGAATTTTCATTTTTGAATAAACTATCCTGTAGGAACTCTTGAACATTCTTTCTAAGCAGAAATACCACAGACAGCATCATGCAAATTACACTCGACTTTAAACTGTGTTTTATTACCCAAACAGGCCAAACTCATCTCATCAACCCATATTTTCATATCTATAAGTCACCTCAAGAGGAGCAAAACTCAATTGGAAGCGGTTTATTTTTCAGGGATTTGCTGAAGTTAGTGAGCGCTGATGGATGCCGTGCAAACCAGCCAGGCCAAACCAAACGAGTGCAGACCAGTCATTCTGAGACTTACAGAAGATGGCGGGGGCGGAGCCTGGAGGAGATTGGCTGACTTCAGAGGGGGCTTTAATTGAACTGCTATCTAGGCTTTTCCCTATTGTGCGGGAAGGAAAAGGTGGGAAGAGATTGGAAAGATCAGACTGAGAAAGGAGGGCATGCAAAGACGGAACATGGCAGACTATTTAACAACATGACAGCAACCTATTATTCAGGCGGACGTGACAAAGAGTCCCACTCACTTCTGTCGCTTTTGAACACGAAATTTTCACATAATGATAAAAAAGAAATGTGCAAGGAGAACCAACATGACATACGCAGAGCCTTAGCCCACATCTCTCACATTTCTAGTGTTCCTTGAGATAAAAATACATCCAAGGTGCACTAGAACGTGTCGCCCAGAAGAGCAGGAAAGTCATAGGAAGTCCTGTCAGCTGAAGCTCAAGGTTATTATGTCACAACAATAGTAGACACATATTACATTTATTAGAATAAATGCTTTGGATTTTTTTTATTAGATATGAATTGCTCAGGATTGACCTTTTTTTTTTTACTTTAGATAAATTTAATGCATCCTAGCTGTATTTCTGAGTGAAACAGGAGGTTAAAGAAGAAAAAAAATGCACTTGGCTTTATTTTATCCATCAGGAATTCGCTAGATTATGAAAAGTATCTTTATAGGGATTGGTGATGTCATCAGAAACACAGTCCTTATTAAAATCACTGTGATTGCATGGACTCTTGTGGCATATCTCTAATAAAATGCAACAAAAACAAACACCACTCACCTTTGACGTCTTCATCCTCAATGGTGGTGTTGCTGCTGTCTGAAGATTCCTGTACAGCAGACAAAAGCAGTCAGTGTCCGACCTCACACCTTCGCTAACACGCACATACCAACAACAAAACATTTACTCAACAAACAGCAACTAACTCTGATAAAGCACCACCAATACTACCACTGAGACAAATGGGATAATCATCACCACAAATGGAGTTGTACATATTACACTTCAGATGAATGACACCGGCAACAGTAGTGTAGTAGACAGTCGTGGGCTGATCTGAGCTCTATATCAGAAGCAGGTTTAATCTCAGGCTCAGCCACCTGGTGAGGCTGTAACACAGCCATTCAATGAAACTCAGATCCTCTACGCTCTGTTGTGCATCTCCACATCTCTTTCCCAGATGGCAGCATTGAGAACGCAGCTGCACCCTCCCCTCTGCATATGCATGTAACCACCCACACACACACACAAACACATTTAATAGCTCGCATTTAGCTTCTGAGGTATAACAAATGCAAATGATTGAGCCCCCGTCTTCTCGTATTTCTCTCTACGGGTTCCTGTGGGTGTTATCGGCCCACCGCAGGCACCGTGAGGGTTTGATCCACAGACAAACGGACGGTGAGACTTCACCCAGCTGTGGCCATGCATATGAGGACAGCCGTCCAGAAAGGGAGATGCCTTGTGGAGGCAAAACTTTTTTTGTAAAAATGGGAAAGTCTGATTGGATAAATAAAATGAGTGGTCTTTAATAAGAATGAAACAGATAATAGTATGAAATATTTGTTAAAAAAAAACAGTCTGGGCTATGGCTCGGCACTAGTGATGAGCTCATATATCCCAGGCACGTTTAGCTGTGGTGCTCATATGGGAGATGCAGGTTCAGATCTGGCCTGCGTCATGCCCTGATCCTATTCCCCTTCTAAGATAACTTTTATTAGCAATAAAAATAGCTAAATAATAATTGTAAATAAATGAAGACTCTTAAATCACACATTTAAAGTCAACATGAAATTAGATCAAACCTTTTTTAAGGAAATAAAATAGAAATGTAATGCTATATAGTATATAAAAATACTTGATTTGATACTTGCAATAGTAACCAAGTGGGGTGTACACTATCGTTCAAAAGTTTGGGGTAAGAAAGATTTCGTTTTTGAAAGAAATACTTTTATTCAGCAAGAATGCATTGAATTAAGGGCCGTTTACACCAAGAACAACTGTAAAGATAACTATAACGATAACTATATTTGCATCCACACCAATGAACGATAACGGTCTGTTTATTGTTATCTCACGCGCTGCGGTTTCAATGTGTGTACAACATGTTTTTGCTGTTCTTGTTGCATTTACAGGCTTTAACCAGCAGATGTCCTCAGCATGCTATGTTTCGAGTGAATAGCTAGTGTAATCGATCTGATCTAACAGTGAATTTAGCTGACAAAGTCAATATAGTGGAATAAAAACAACACCTAGTCTTTTTCACTGCAGCAACAACAGCGCTAGATACAATATCTGAGGTCATTTTATGTTGCACTGTTTGCTAGCCTGGCATAATGATCTCATTGTTAATACTTCTCACCATTTATTCTGAGGGTATGACCGATTGTTTTCCATATATCCATTTTCTTTAAAGTATCATTGAAAAGGGGGTTTGACTTGTCAAACAGTGGTGGCTTTTTCTGGACCTCTGCGTTTACCTTCTCTGCAATGTCGTCTGCCATTTTAAATGCGCAATCCCTTAAATTAGAATGGATTCTGATTGGCTGTCAGTGTTTTATTGTTCAACAGCTGGAAAAAAAAAATAGCTCCGAAAGCAATCCCAACGATATTGTTGTGGTGTGGACGGTGCTATTCTTTTATATTTAGAAATTTTTTTAGAACTATATCTTTATCGCTAACTTTATAGTTATCGTTCTCGGTGCGAACGGGCCTTCAGCGTCTTCTTTCAGAAATATTAAAGAAATCTTACCGACCCAAACTTTTGAACAGTAGTGTAATTTTTTCTCTTGGTGATTAAATTCACAAATGTGTCATATTACCGAGGTAAAATGTGTTCTGAATGCAGTTTCGCTTTGACTCTCTGACTAATTTCAGCTCAAAACCACTTGCATATTGACTATCATGGGTCAAAGGGTTAGACTGAAGCATCCGTTTCATTGTTTGAACAGAAACAATTAACATTGAACAACCTACTAAACACCACACTCTTTCTCAAACACTTTCCCATCATAATGCGAGTACATGCTCACTCACAAACCCAAAACAACATCCTTGCTCGCACCACAGAATAAAGAGACTGGCAACAGATGATAGAAGCAGAGAGGAAGAGAGAGAGGTGGAGAATGAAAGAGAGAGGATGAGGAGGGAGCTGGGGAAGGATGTACCTTGATCCCATCCACTGGGTTATGGATAACAGTGGTCTGAGGCTCCTAAAGAGAGAGAGAGAAGAGGAAGAGGAGATGACAGCGAGAGAAAGAACGAGAGAGAAAAAGACGAGCAAAATGAGATGGAAGTGAGAGATGGCGAGAATAAAACAAGTGTTAGCAAAAAAAGACGAGAAATGGAGAGAGAGCAGTCTCAGTTAGAGCGAGAGAGGAAGAGGAAGTCGATGGAGGTTATTAGTCAGAGCCGAAGGTCAAAGCCCATCTGAAGCCAGTCCAGAGATGTGAACGCATACAGGTCCTTCTCAAAAAATTAGCATATTGTGATAAAGTTCATTATTTTCCATAATGTAATGATAAAAATTTAACTTTCATATATTTTAGATTCATTGCACACCAACTGAAATATTTCAGGTCTTTTATTGTTTTAATACTGATGATTTTGGCATACAGCTCATGAAAACCCAAAATTCCTATCTCAAAAAATTAGCATATCATGAAAAGGTTCTCTAAACGAGCTATTAACCTAATCATCTGAATCAACTAATTAACTCTAAACACCTGCAAAAGATTCCTGAGGCTTTTAAAAACTCCCAGCCTGGTTCATTACTCAAAACCGCAATCATGGGTAAGACTGCCGACCTGACTGCTGTCCAGAAGGCCATCATTGACACCCTCAAGCGAGAGGGTAAGACACAGAAAGAAATTTCTGAACGAATAGGCTGTTCCCAGAGTGCTGTATCAAGGCACCTCAGTGGGAAGTCTGTGGGAAGGAAAAAGTGTGGCAAAAAACGCTGCACAACGAGAAGAGGTGACCGGACCCTGAGGAAGATTGTGGAGAAGGACCGATTCCAGACCTTGGGGGACCTGCGGAAGCAGTGGACTGAGTCTGGAGTAGAAACATCCAGAGCCACCGTGCACAGGTGTGTGCAGGAAATGCGCTACAGGTGCCGCATTCCCCAGGTCAAGCCACTTTTGAACCAGAAACAGCGGCAGAAGCGCCTGACCTGGGCTACAGAGAAGCAGCACTGGACTGTTGCTCAGTGGTCCAAAGTCATTCGGAAATCAAGGTGCCAGAGTCTGGAGGAAGACTGGGGAGAAGGAAATGCCAAAATGCCTGAAGTCCAGTGTCAAGTTCCCACAGTCAGTGATGGTCTGGGGTGCCATGTCAGCTGCTGGTGTTGGTCCACTGTGTTTTATCAAGGGCAGGGTCAATGCAGCTAGCTATCAGGAGATTTTGGAGCACTTCATGCTTCCATCTGCTGAAAAGCTTTATGGAGATGAAGATTTCGTTTTTCAGCACGACCTGGCACCTGCTCACAGTGCCAAAACCACTGGTAAATGGTTTACTGACCATGGTATTACTGTGCTCAATTGGCCTGCCAACTCTCCTGACCTGAACCCCATAGAGAATCTGTGGGATATTGTGAAGAGAAAGTTGAGAGACGCAAGACCCAACACTCTGGATGAGCTTAAGGCCGCTATCGAAGCATCCTGGGCCTCCATAACACCTCAGCAGTGCCACAGGCTGATTGCCTCCATGCCACGCCGCATTGAAGCAGTCATTTCTGCAAAAGGATTCCCGACCAAGTATTGAGTGCATAACTGAACATAATTATTTGAAGGTTGACTTTTTTTGTATTAAAAACACTTTTCTTTTATTGGTCGGATGAAATATGCTAATTTTTTGAGATAGGAATTTTGGGTTTTCATGAGCTGTATGCCAAAATCATCAGTATTAAAACAATAAAAGACCTGAAATATTTCAGTTGGTGTGCAATGAATCTAAAATATATGAAAGTTTAATTTTTATCATTACATTATGGTAAATAATGAACTTTATCACAATATGCAAATTTTTTGAGAAGGACCTGTATAATCCCAGTGCAAACACTGCAGAGCTAATGAGGAGTTCAGCAAATCTACATTTTAAAGTGTCCCAATTATGTGCTTTTTCAGATATTATGGAGATACCTTTCATGTAGTGTCATTTTGTAGTTTCAAAATGCATGATAAATGGAGTTATTGTCTCCCAAAAGAAAGAACAAATTCTGAAGTGCCTGAAATGAGTTGTCAGTATTTCCAGGTTTGTAACAAATGTGCATAATTGCAGCCTATGTTCTTCATTGGCTGCTCGTGAACAACGTCTACTTTGCCCCGCCCTCAAACACTGCCGTTGTCACAGAGACTGGAAGAGTTTGGTTTGTGTTATCGACATGTCGAGAAGACGCTTTTTTTCTGCGCTGCGAAAGCAAAAACATATTGCTACACTTCCTAAGGATAAGGACTCGACACAGGAATCGATACGGCCATCATTACTGTATGTATCACTGTGTATAAAGTGCTGAGGAAGATCCGGAGCTGAAATTCAGATATGATACACGCGCTGTAAGAGCTCGACCAATCACAACAGATTGGGCCGTCTGACCAATCAGAGCAGAGTAGGCTCTCAGATAGGCGGGGTTTAGAGAGACAGAATCTTTGAAAAAAAACGTTTCAGATACTGTGAGAAAAGAGCTGATGCTGCAATGTATATTATGAGATAATTAAAGTGTTTTTTGACCTTGGATGCATGTAAAGCTATTGTAGGAGACAAACTTTTAAAATAGCATAATTAGGGCACTTTATTACTAAGTGCTTTCATTTTAAACAAAATATAGATACAATCACAAAGATATAGATACAGTTAAACAGGCTGATGCTGCTAGTGTGCTAACAGCCTTTTAACAGAGTTTTGCTCTTTAAACTTCATAAAATGTTGAAAAGTAATCTAAAATGGATTATAATTGCAACCAGACACTCAAGTCACACTTCAGACTGTGTCTTAATATTATTGCATTAGATCAGGGTTTCCAAAACTGGGGTTTGTGAGTTGATAAAAAGCTAATANCAGGGGGTTTGTGAGTTGATAAAAAGCTAATAATTAATTAAATCATAAAAGTGTCAAATTAAAATAAATACATTTATTAAAAAAATAAATAAATCAAAATAAAACACTTACTAAAAAGATGTAATATTTTATTTGTTTAACTGCTTGGGCATCAGAAACTGAACTTGTTTTGTTAAATTATTGAAACATTAACTTAAACTTAAAATTTAACAACTTAAATATTAATTTAAACCATGAGAACTTCAAGTAAATATCTTAGATCAGCTGACAAAAAATGTTTGGAAATCCCTGAATTAAATTAAATTAAATTAAAGATTTAATTAATTAAATTAAATTAAATTTTTTATTAATTAAATTAAATTAAAATAAAATAAAATAAATAACAAATAAATAAAAATAAATTAAATTAAAATAGTTTAATAAAATCAGCACAAGCACACTTTTCAAGCAAAACATTTTACAAAAAGAAGACTGTTAGGTCTGAAATTATGCCACTTCATTTTCATGTTTTGATATTTAATGCAATAACATTTAGACATTTTTAAATGTGACTCAAGTGGCCAAATACTTTTTGGGGTCACTGTATCTCTCACAATTCAATGCAATTTTGAGGCTCTGAATAGATATAGCTAACAATTTTTTAATAAATAACATGAAATCAGGGTTTTATTATCAGACAATACTGTACTGGTTATTAATCACACTTGATTCAGTACAATAATAGTAACAATGAAACAATCATTTCTATACATCAGATTTCACAGTATTAGGTTACATAAAAAGAAGCAAAAATGCACAGAGACATTCACACACAAACACTTATATTTCAAGCAACATTATAACGGTCATAATGAAAGTCCAAAAATGTGTAAACACCAAAAGCCAACGTCCAAGTTTAGTTGGCCTGCTACTGATCCAAACAATGAAAAACACACAAATGTTGTCCAAACAACGTTCATGCACACTCAACACACATCTCTGTGAAAACATGAAGCTAATTGACGCTCTAAGCATCAAAATTCATCAAATTTGGATTATAAAATTGTTGATCATAACATTAACATGGTTTCGATGACAAAGACGAAGATGCGCTTGGATTCAAGCCGCTGACAGACACACAGCGTCTACGACAGGTGGCCTGAGGCGGACCAGACGCTGACACAGACAGACATGTGTGAGACAGGAGAAGGAAGCCAAAGCGACAGACGAGTCGGACGAGAAGATGGAGCGAGAGAACAGAGAGGAATAAGGAGGTAAATACCAGAGCAGGAGAAGGGACGTTTCCTTTGGGACTGGTGACTATGCTGTTTTTCGCACTGTTTGACTGTGGCTGTGCAGAACACAAAAGAGTGTTAAAGGGTGTCAGTGGGTGTTTTAAGGGCGAGAGTACAAAAAGAGAGAAATACAGAGAGAAAGAGAGAGCAGAGGTGATAATGTGTACAGTGGTGAGGGAGTAGATTGTGTTTTATCTCAACTCATAATTCATAAATTGAGCCGGTGGTCTTGGAGATACATTGAGTGCCCTTTGTTCACCATCTGAAAATTTAGATGAATCTCATAAAACCTGTCAAGTACACTTCATATTTAACCTATATATATTTTCCATAATTTTATAATTAATTATATACAATTACATGCAATTATATATAATTTAATGTGATTCACCCATGTACCGCATGGTGTATGAGTATACATATTAAAAATGAAATAAACTCAGAACATATGAACACGATTGATGCATGGTTACACAACACTTAGAGGTGATGCAAGGATATATAAAGACACTATGATAGTGATATGAGGTAACGTTCAGAGCCTGAGGCATGAGACGGCAACAGGCAATACTCATTAATCAAAGTCTTTCAATCATATCCACTGCTATTCACTTATAAGTTGATGAGCTGAACAGCAGAAGCAAATTCACTAACATTTTGCCCCAATTTTGCACTGCAAAAACACTGGCTTAAAATTATCATTCATGAGCAAAAAACAAGCAGGCAATCCTTATATCAAATATATGATACGTAAACAATGGGGTTCAGTTAGCCAAACTACCAACATATTTATCATTAAAGTCATAAATCTTGATAGAAAATGTAAACATCTATTTTTNCCTTTTTTTTATTTTTTTTATTTTTTTTTTTATGTGAAATGTGGTCTAGACAAGCTCTTCACAAATTTTGTGGGAAAAAATGCTGGGTTAAAAACAACCCAAGTTGGGTTAAATGTGGACAAACTCAACGGTTGGGTTAAGTGTTTGACAATCTGCTAGGTAGTTTTATTTAACTCAACTATTGTTTAAAAATTACTATGTTGCTTGCCTAAAATGAATCCAAAATTAACATTTTTTTATTGTTTTAATAACTCAACGCAACGTCAAGTTATTAAAACAATAAGCAATTTAATAAATGTTTATTATTATTTATTAAACTTATTAATAAATGTTCACCCTTTGATTATTACTGTTGCCTCTAGTAATCATCTGTCTGATTTTTAATTTACAACCTATTTTTGGTTCATTTTTAGCCAACCATATAGTAATTCTAAATCAATAGTTGAGTTAAATAAAACTAGCCAGCAGGTTAGGCAAACATTTAACCCAATCGCTGGGTTTGTCTATATTTAACCCAACCAGGGTTGTTTTTAACCCAGCAGTTTTTTTATTAGAGTGTGGTTTTTCATGGTTTTATGTGGTCCAAGCTGATCATTTGCTGGTCCAGATGGTTAACCAACAGGACTACCAAACAGTGAGGATAAAGTTAACCTGGTAGACCATCTTGAAAAAGCTAGTTGGAGCTAGACCACTGTGGACCAGCAAAAAAACAGCTTCTACATCTTAAGATGCTATGACCTGTTTCCAGAAAGCTAAATGAAAGCATGCCAAAAAAAAAACAAAACAAAAAAAAACTAAGCAAACAGTTCCAAAAATCTGTGCTTGGTCCATTGTTTTCTTAGAGAAAGACGCAGTAGGAAAGCACAGCTGGAGGAGAGTCCTTATGGAGCTACAGGAAGTACAACCACAGACAACATCAGACAGACACACAGACGCAATAACGAAAAGTCAAACACCACAATCTAAAACATACACAACAACGGTCAACATTGACTCGCTACAACCCTACACATCATCAATAACGTCAACGCAAGAACACTACGGCAGGTCTGAAGACCCTCACCTGCGCTTGAGGAGTCATCTGACCCTTTAAATCAATCGCTTGACATTTGAGCAAAAGAAGAATCAATACAGATCATCACAGAGAAGATTTATTCGACATTGTGCATTAAATGACATAAAAGCCCAACAGGATGAGCAAATGAATGAATGGATAAACAAGAGTGAGATGAGAAAGGAATGGAGGGATAAAGAGATTAGGATTAAATATCATTCTCACCATGTACTGAACGGTGGAGCTGGATTTCCGTTTCTGGGTGGGAATGAGGTGATGGAGGGATGGAATGAGAGAGTTAAAATACATGTTATGATGAGCGCTGAGATGAACATTAATCACACAGAATCGGACAGACATATGAGAGGGAGGAAGGTTTAGATAAGGTGAAGGCGTGGGTTTTTGGCAAGAAAGTAAATTTGTCTGGTGAAATTTGTCTTGTCTCTTCTCAGATATCCTTAAACTTCTCTATCGTAATACGTTCCTCTGAACACACACCTGCTGATGGGACTGAGCCAGTTTGACAGAACAGTTCCTGTATCTCTACGATCGATCGATCGATAGATCGATAGATCGATAGATCGATAGATCGATAGATCGATAGATCGATAGATCGATAGATCGATAGATAGATAGATAGAATGATTGACAAAACGAACAAACAAACGATAGATAGAACGAACAAACGAATGAACGAACAAACAATAGATAGAATGAACGAATGATTGACAAAATTAACAAACGATAGATAGAATGAACAAACAAACGATAGATAGATAGAAACAATGATAGACAGAAAGAGCGATAGTTAGAAAAAGCGAAAGAACAAGAATGAAAGAACAAGATAGATAGATAGAATGAACGAAGGATTGACAAAACGAACAAACAAACGATAGATAGAACGAACAAACGAATGAACGAATAAAATAGATAGAATGAACGAATGATTGACAAAATTAAAACGATAGATAGAATGAACAAACAAACAAACGATAGAGATAGATAGATAGACAGAATGATAGAATGACCAAACAATAGAACGACACATAGAATGAATGAACAAATGAACAATAGATAGATAGATAGAACAAACAAATGAACGAATGAACACATGAACAATGGATAGATAGAATGACAGAACGATAGAACGAAAGATAGAACAAATGATAGATACAATGAACGATAGATTTAACAATAGAATGATAGAATGACCAAACAATAGAATGATAGTTAGAATGAACAAACGAATGAAGAAACTAGATCGATAGATAGATAGATAGATAGAATGACAGAGTGATAGAATGAACGGTAGACTGACTGAACGACCGATAGAATGAACGAACAAACAAACAAACTATAGACAGAATGAACAAAAACAAATGAATGAGAGATAGAATAAACTAACAAATGTTAGATAGAACGAACGATAGACAGATAGAATGAACAAATCAATGAACAACCGAATGAACAACAGATAGACAGATATAGATAGATAGATAGATAGATAGATAGAACAAACAAATGAACGAATGAACAAATGAACAATGGATAGATAGAACGAAAGATAGAACAAATGATAGATACAATGATCGATAGATTAAACAATAGATAGAATGATAAAAATGACCAAACAATAGAATGATAGTTAGAATGAACAAATGAATGAAGAAACGAATGCAGAAAAAATAGATAGATAGATAGATAGAGAGCGCGAGAGAGAGCGAGAGATACAAATTCATACTCAAGAACTGAAAGAGACACATCTAAATTTATATGCATCTATATTTATTATCATATTTGACTTCCTGTCCATTTCATTAATTCTTTCAAACTGAACTTGTGTTTGTGAGGGTCTATGAGAGTTAAACCACGGTCATCCAGGCTTCCCCTCACAATTCATCCCATAGTGTTGTTCTTCATTCTACTGCAGAACGGACGGCAAGACAGCAAGAAAACGAGAGCACAGAAAAAGGAGGGAAATGTCAGAATGGAGGAGTGTAGTAGCGAGCCAGTTGCTAAGCAATGAGTGAGGTGCAGTGGAAGTGTCTATTTCTGTCTCCTGGCTCCCTGGGTTCAAACCGCCAGCTATTCCTGGAGCGGGAGCTACATTCCCATCGAGGTGGCCCACCCTCCACGGCTTTCTCACACTCATACTCTGGATTGGGATGGATACTGTGGATCCAGAGTGAGGCGTGGGAGGAGGAATCATGGAATGATTGGCGGCGAGAGACGGAGAGTGGCTCATTAGCGCAGTTGACAATCACAGGGCCGATGAAAGATCACACCTGCCTGAGCGGCTAATGAGTGCAATAAAAAAAACAACTGAACGATTCCCGCCGCAGGTATAGTTTTGAGTGAGCATGTGGATGAGATCCACTCCGTGGCTAACAGGAAGTGAACTCAGCTGAGGATGACCGCAGTCAGATGGGAGAGAGGCCCGAGAGAAAGTGAAAAAGAAATATGAATGCAATACTTCAAAACCATTCAAAAGTTTGGGGTCAGCAAAAAATGTATACTTTTATTCAGCAAGGATGCAATAAATTAATAACAATTGACAGTATAAACATTTATGTTACAGAAGATTTCCATCAAAAAATGCTGTTCTTTTGAACTGTCTATTCATCAAAGAATGCTGAAAAAACACATCACTGTTACCAACAAATAGCAGTACAACTGTTTTCAACATTAATAATAATCATTATAATAAATGTTTCTTGAGCAGTAAATCAGCATATTTGAGTAATTTCTGAAGGATCATGTGACACTGAAGACTGGAGTAATGATGCTGAAAATTCAACTTTGATCACAGGAATAAATTACATTTTAAAATATATTCAAATACATATATTTGAATATATACGTTTAGTGGTTTCCGCCACTAAATAAAAAAATAAAAAAGGTAATTGCGACTTTTTATCTCACAATTCTGACTTTATATCAAGCAATTCTGACTTTATATCACAATTCTGACTTTATATCTTGCAATTCTGACTTTATATCTCACAATTCTGACTTTATATCTCCCAATTCGGACTTTATATCTCCCAATTCGGACTATATCAAGAAATTCTGACTTTATATCTTGTAATTCTGACTTTATAACTCACAATTCTGACTTTATAACTCACAATTCTGACTTTATCACTCACAATTCTGACTTTATAACTCACAATTCTGACTTTATATCTTGCAATTCTGACTTTATATCTCACAATTCTGACTTTATATCTCCCAATTCGGACTTTATATCTCCCAATTCGGACTTTATATCTCACAATTCTGACTTTATATCACAATTCTGACTTTATAACTCGCAATTCTGACTTTATAACTTGCAATTCTGACTTTATAACTCGCAATTCTGACTTTATATCTCGCAATTCTGACTGTATAACTCGCAATTCTGACTATATCTCGCAATTCTGACTTTATCAAGAAATTCTGACTTTATATCTTGTAATTCTGACTTTATAACTTGCAATTCTGACTTTATATCACAATTCTGACTTTATATTACAATTCTGACTTTATTACTCGCAATTCTGACTTTATAACTATAAAAAGTCACAATTATCTTTTTTATTTTTTATTTCATGGCAGAAACAAGCTTCCATAGAAAACAGTTATTTTTAATTATAACAGTATTTCTCAATATTACTGTTTTCATTGTATTTTTGATCAAATAAATGCAGCCTTTGTGAACATACGACACTCAAAAACATTTAAAAATTCTTATGGACCCCAAACCATTCAAAAGTGGAAGCAAATAATATCAGGATATATTTTGTATCTTTCAATGTCAGTATAAAACTAGTTAAACTTCTACAGTGTACCCAGAAATGAAAACTGACAGCTAGAAAGAGGATAAGAAATCTGAGGCCCGTGCAGCTAAAGTTTAACCCCGTAACGCACTGTATAAAATTAAAGCATAATCACTGAGACGGTTCAGCCAAAATATCCTAATTTATTCAGGATTGAATGTTTCAGAAACGCAGCATCAGCGCAGGACAGAGTCGCAGGATTTTCCTTGGGGAGCTTTTTAGCATCAGGCCTCAAAAAAACTTGCACGCTAAAAGATTACGTAACGTATGATTAATGCTGCGAGTGGAGGGGATTATTCTCTAGATTAGACTCCACATCCAATCCCTAATAGAGAGCAGTCACAGTTTCATTTCTAATTCTGCGGTGCAATAGAGGTGAAAGCCGACCTTTTTACTCTGTCTGAGAGGATTATATGTTATCAGAACAAATGAACCTGCAAGTGCACTTTCTCTAACAGCTCATTAAGGGTCGGAAGTCAACATCTGTGCGCGTTCACCTGATGCCGTGTGACGCACACTGGGCCGTACCGAGCACCGGAATGCTTTATATGGGACTGACAGCGATCGGGAACAACTAGAACAATGACTGAGGCTCAATGGGTGAATTATAAAAGGTATAATGAGATAAGATGCAGAAATAATTGAAAAGCCAATCTTATACTTGGGATGGGCGGTATCACCATATTTACTTTGCGACATGAAAATGAAAATTTGTTGTTAATTTACATGTTCAGTTTCTTGCACAGACCGATCATTTCACTTCATAAGACCTTGATGTGTCGTCAGGAGCCACGGGTATTAATTTTGTTTTGCCTGTATATGTTTTTTGACTCTCAAAGTGATGGCACCCATTGACTTGCATTATATGAACCACCAAGGCCCATGGTTTCAGCTAAAAATCTTTACTGATCTACTGAAGAAAAAAAGACATCTTGGATGGCCTGAGGATGAGTAAATGAACATTTTTGGGCTCTGTAAAACTTGAACTTAAACAATTTTAAAATGCCTTGGCTACTGAAATAAATAAGTTGAAGTACTGAAATTACCAAAAGTAAAAGTGAAACAAAAATACACTAATGCTAAATAGAAATATAAAAAAAAAATAAAACATTAAAGTTAGAAATGTTGCCTTGGAAATTTACAGAAACAAAGTGAGTTTAAGTTGTCCTATAATTACTCAAATTAAATGCAAAATAAATTAACACTAAATAGAAATATTTAAACTAAAATTAAAATGAAAACAAAAATATATAAAAATAAAATTCAAAATATTAATAAATACTAAAATAGCATATAAATAATACTAAAATAACACTGGTTGCGACTTCACAAATAGTCACAGTTGTTCGTATAAAGCGTATTTTACACCTTTAAGTCTGGCTCATCCAATTATATTTATACTAATTACTGTTTTGAATTATCGAGTTGCAAATAAAAAACAGAATTAGATTATTTGTAAACCATTTTATTTACTGAATTATCCAAAATAGGCATTAGTATGCAGTTATGTAATTTATAAATCATTTTTGGATTGAAATTATGGGAAAAAAAAAAGCTAAATTGTGACACTAATGTAATATTATTCATATTATTTAATAAGATTATTACACCCCGCACCATATCCTCAGTGTCCAGCTTACTTGGTGAAGTACACTTGAATCTAATCTTGCAGAAAAGACACAAACACACAGAACACGGACGCAAACACACAGAACACGGACGCAAACACACAGATCTGCTTCAGACACACAGTAGACGGCAAATAAAAACTTCCACCAATTAATAGACAAGAAAAGCTCAGGATCCCTCCTCAATGAGAAACTTTGCGAATGCGATAAGAAAGAGAAATGGTATGAAAAAGGGAAGAGGAGAAGGGAAATAAATGGGGTCTTACCTTGACATCGGCCTTCTTGTTGAGCAGGCTCTTGGCTGCTGTAGACGGGGAGAGAGGAAGCGCAAACATCAGCACGCTGGGATAGGAGCAACAGTCAACATTACCGGAGCGCTAATGGTGCTCGGCCAAACATGTCACATAACCGTCAAAGCCAGCTGGGGAAATCCCCCCCGTCCCACATCCAGAGGATTAAATGCGGCTGAAACACTATGTGAGGAGCGCACGTACACACACGCATCACGGGCAGAAGTGTGCGGTGTGTTAGCGAATGCACGGTGCGGCCCACAGTGAAACCTGGGAGAATTAATCACTCCATGTGATAGAAACGTCCCGTCCGGGAGTGAGGGGTTGGTGACTACCATGCACACGCCAGGGGATGCGCTGGTGCACATGCAGAAGAGTGCAAACACACACACACACACTGTTACCTAGCTAAATGATGATATAGTATAGATTTCTGTTCATATACTACTTTATATAATGCAAATTAATAGCTAATAAACATCCATTACACATAAATTTACTTGAAAAGCCAAATTACATGCGATTTTTTTTTTTTGCTTTAAGCATAAATTACCTGAGATTTATGCTTAAAACAAGATAAAAGTATAAACACAAATAAACATGATATATGAAAATAGTTATTCAAGTAAATGTTGTTTTAAGAATGTTTTTACATTAAATCAAGACAAAAATATTAATTCCATTTTTTTGTAGTGTAAAACTAACCTAAACTCTAAGATAACCCCTAAATTAAAATTTTTCCCCATTTTTAGAATGGGAATTGTTTTNNNATTTTTTTTTTTTTTTTACATTACCATTCAAAAGTTTGGGTCGGTAAGATATTTTTATGTTTCTGAAAGTCTCTTTTGCTCTCCAAGGCTGCATATATTTGATCAAAAATGCATTTAAATTTTAAAGAACTATTTTCTTATTTAATATTTTATAAAATGTAATTTATTCCTGTGATCAAAGCTGAATTTTCAGCATCATTACTCCAGTCTTCAGTATCACATGATCCTGATTTGCTGCTCAAGAAACATTTATAATTTATTTATATCAATGTCAAGGTCAAAAGAACAGTATTTCTTTGAAATAGAAATATTTTGCAATTATACTGTCACTTTTTATCAATTTAATGCATCCTTGCTGAATAGAAGCACAACAACTTACAGATCCAAAACATTTGAATGGTTATGTTTATTATTCATTTTATTTATAAATCCTTTTAATAACCTCTGAAAGGTAGGTTTTGCCAAATTTAGTTCACTTCGGGGACATTTTTATCCCCAAAGTACTGTTAAATAAACCCATAAACACACACGCAGTGCAGTTAAAGCATTATACGTTCAAATATTTTGTTCATGAGGAGGCGAATGCCTGTTACCATAAAATGCTATGTTTTCCTGCCACAAGTAAGAATGCTGAAGTTTGTCAAAGTGAATAAGAACTGTCATTGACAACTTAACATGAACTAAAATGAAATCAAATGAAACGGAGCCGGCAAATCCTATATGAACTTTAAATCTTTGCTGCCTTGACAAGACAGAAATAAATATTCTTAGCGTTTCTATGGAGTTAAAGTCCCCTGACTTTATTAATCCATGCAGATAAGAGGAAGGTGTTGTGTGGAGGGAAGGGGAGGGTTGAGAGAGAGAGAAAAAGAGAGAGAATCTTACCTTGACACAAATGTTAGAGGCAGAGAGGAATGGAGAGATTAAGAAAGAATAGATTAAGAGAGAGCGATCAGTATGGGTTCATCTGGAGTGTGTTTGTCTGGACGAGGGCAGGGGGTTCAAATGTGTGTTTCTTAACCGCCATATAACAAAGGTTAACTTTCCATCTTTGGTTTTATTTTCAAATTGTAATCTTTGCAATGTTGTGCCATTATTAAGCCTTTCCTCAATGACACAATTGCAGTGACACCTAGAGGTGGCAACAAACCCGATTCACCTAAAACCCCAGAGACACACACAAGAACAGTAAAGACGTGGAGTAGAGACGCAGAGATGGGCATCTGTGGGGAAAAAAGATTCTATAAAACAGATAAAAATGATCAAAATTAATAAATCCGACTGCATCTCATATTTTTTTTCCCATCACTATGTCCCTTTAGAGGCTCTGTGAAAATGTAAACTTAAGAGCAAAAAACTATCTGTGAATAGTTATCAACAGCAGTCCACAGACATTAAGCTCAAAATAAGCTAATAATATTTCTTTAACCATCACTGAAAACCTGCTGCATAGATTCTGGAATCAGCCAAGAGTAAAAGTGTCGCAAACAATCCTAGAATTTGGTGCTGAAAGAACATTGAACCCCCTTTCCCGAACACACAGGTCTGAGACGCATGCACTCGGATCAGATCACATCAGGCTTCTCCTGCATCACAAGACATGCGTGTGCTCTCGTGCAACGTTCAGTCATCAGCAGGCAGGCAAGAGAAAGAGAGAGAGAAACCTATAATCAAGAGATCTGACACACAAAAGAAACCCAAGGGAAGAGGAAAAGAGGCAGGACATGACTGAAGGATGACAGACCTGCAAATGGATGGATGGAGCAAGTGGAGAGAGCGAGAGTGAGTGCAAAAAGAAATAAGAAGAGAGAGATGGACCCTGTTGGAAAATCCCGCTAAAACCAGCTGCTGAAATCGGCATTTTAAATCTAAATCTGCTGCAATATTTATTTTCAGGCATCATCGATTTCAGATTTACCTGCACATAAACATGACATTAAGACAAAATGAACTGTGGTCGGTCAATTTACATATCAATCAGATGGTCTTTTTCTATCTGATTCTGCAGTCACACTAGACTTTGTAGTCCATTCACTTTTATACATACACATGTGAACGTGAGACCAGAAACAATAAAAAGTTCAACTTTTTTTTTTAATACAAGACCATAATGCAAATAATCAAAAGTCTGGCTATGTGGAAATATGTTGGTCTAAGCATAACATATGGTTTAGATGGTTAGTGGGTCGTGGTTTTGACCTGGTAGACCATCTTGGCCAAGCTGTTAAGACCTGGTAAACCATTTTTTTTTTTTTGACTGCCTAAAACTAATATGACCTGGCTTTTCCAGCAGGGGAGAGAAAAAGAGAGATTATTTTGTGGGCTGTTCACACTGATAGTGATTTGTAGCAATAAAATGATGAGAAATTTTTCATTTTTATTAATATTAGCTGGTTTGAGCAGAAACTACTGGCAACACGATCTTGGCATGTTTAGCGATGCAACAAGGCATAATTAATGCATTAAAATACTTTTATAATGCATTATACATAAAAGGCATGCCTAGCATACAAACAAAAACCTAAGTTTGACCTGGTGCATTTATACTGCATTATAAATAAAGGCTTTAAGTAAAGTGTAAACTGTTATTTTTACTTTATGCAACTAGAGCAGCAACCACTAATAGATGAGTGATTTTACTTTTTTATATGATCCAAATGCATTTGGCAGATGCCAATTTTATCCAAAACAACTTCAAGTACACTAGGTTAGAAAGATGTTTTAATGTTTTTGAAAGAAGTCTCTTAAGCTCACCAAGGCTTCCTTTATTTGGATCAAAAATACAGTAAAAAACCCTAATATTGAAATAACTGTTTTCTATTTGAATATATTTTAAAATGTAATTTATTCCTGTGATCCAAGCTGAATTTCCAGCATCATTACTCCAGTCTTCAGTGTCACATGATCCTTCAAAAATTGTTCTAATATGATGATTTGCTGCTCAAGAAACATTTCTGATTATTATCAATGTTGAAAACAGTTGTGCTGCTTAATATTTTTGTGATAAAGTTTTTCAGATTTCTTCGACAAACAGAAGGTCCGAAAGAACAACATTTGAAAAATAAAATCTTTTGCAAAACTATAAATGTTATAAATAGATGCATTGCCTGGAAATTAAACCCAAGCATCTTTCTCTACCAGTTGATCTGATAAGAACTGTCAGAAACTGTGTGCATTCTAAACGATTCTGTTTCATGCATTTATAATCATGCATCTTGTTCATATGATATGATGCATTATTCACAGCCACAATTAAAAATCTTTCCTCTCCTGAACTCTAATTTTCAGCAGCTCTATTTGTGATGAGATTTTTAAACAATGGCTGGTTACGCTGCCCAGGGCAGTCCGAACGCCCACTACAATCAACAATACAGCTATACGAGGTGACCTGCAGTGATGCAATCACAGTCAGTGTGAACGGGGCTTTGTGAAGCCTGCAAAAGAGAGAGATGGAGATGACAAAGAGAGAAATGAAGGAATAAAGAAAGAAAGATTTAAGGGCCATTCCCAAAGTCAGCCAGTGGCGTCCGCAGTGCTGAACACGAAACCGCTGTAACCGTGACATGCTCCAAGCTCCATGCTAAATATGAATCATGAAAAGGAGAACATGATGGATGGATGGATGGATGGATGGATGGATGGAAGGATGGATGGATGGAAGGATGGAAGGATGGAAGGATGGATGGATGGATGGATGGATGGATGGATGGAAGGATGGAAGGATGGATGGATGGATGGATGGAAGGATGGAAGGATGGATGGAAGGATGGAAGGATGGATGGATGGATGGTGAACTCCATGTGAAATGAGGGTACGAGGGCTACCTTGTTCCACCAGACCGGCGGTGGTACCTGCCGCAGCGGCGGCTGCAGCGGCGGCCGCAGAGACAGTGGAGGGTGCCGTGGTCTGCCTGCCCACTGCCAGACACACACAGACACACACATATATGCCCATCGTGCCAAAGACCACTGCTTCTCAACTGGTTTTGCCAACACTGTCTCAAAATTGTGTAGTGCTCAAAAGTACAGCCCATTTCAGAAGGCCAGATTTAGTGGCTACCCAGGTAAGATTTCCATTAGATTTTTCGTGTTTGAAAAACTTAATTGTTTTTTTTTTTTGCAATGTTTATAACCATGGTAACTTAGAGCCTGTCCACACAGAGACGCTTAGCTGTACAGGTGCTGGTCATATAATTAGAATATCATCAAAAAGTTGATTTATTTCACTAATTCCATTCAAAAAGTAAAAACTTGTATATTATATTAATTCATTACACACAGACTGATATATTTCAAATGTTTATTTCTTTTCATTTTGATGATTATAACTGACAACTAAGGAAAATCCCAAATTCAGTATTTCAGAAAATTAGAATATTACTTAAGACCAATACAAAGAAAGGATTTTTAGAAATCTTGGCCAACTGAAAAGTATGAACATGAAAAGTATGAGCATGTACAGCACTCAATACTTAGTTGGGGCTCCTTTTGCCTGAATTACTGCAGCAAAGCAACGTGGCATGGAGTCGATCAGTCTGTGGCACTGCTCAGGTGTTATGAGAGCCCAGGTTGCTCTGATAGTGGCCTTCAGCTCTTCTGCATTGTTGGGTCTGGCATATCGCATCTTTCTCTTCACAATACCCCATAGATTTTCTATGGGGTTAAGGTCAGGCGAGTTTGCTTGCCAATTAAAAACAGGGATACCATGGTCCTTAAACCAGGTACTGGTAGCTTTGGCACTGTGTGCAGGTGCCAAGTCCTGTTGGAAAATGAAATCTGCATCTCCATAAAGTTGGTCAGCAGCAGGAAGCATGAAGTGCTCTAAAACTTCCTGGTATACGGCTGCGTTGACCTTGGACCTCAGAAAACACAGTGGACCAACACCAGCAGATGACATGGCACCCCAAACCATCACTGACTGTGGAAACTTTACACTGGACCTCAAGCAACATGGATTGTGTGCCTCTCCTCTCTTCCTCCAGACTCTGGGACCCTGATTTCCAAAGGAAATGCTAAATTTACTTTCATCAGAGAACATAACTTTGGACCACTCAGCAGCAGTCCAGTCCTTTTTGTCTTTAGCCCAGGCGAGATGCTTCTGACGCTGTCTGTTGTTCAAGAGTGGCTTCACACAAGGAATGCGACAGCTGAAACCCATGTCTTGCATACGTCTATGCGTAGTGGTTCTTGAAGCACTGACTCCAGCTGCAGTTCACTCTTTGTGATTCTCCCCCACATTTTTGAATGGGTTTTGTTTCACAATCCTCTCCAGGGTGTGGTTATCCCTATTGCTTGTACACTTTTTTCTACCACATCTTTTCCTTCCCTTCGCCTCTCTATTAATGTGCTTGGACACAGAGCTCTGTGAACAGCCAGCCTCTTTTGCAATGACCTTTTGTGTCTTGCCCTCCTTGTGCAAGGTGTCAATGGTCGTCTTTTGGACAACTGTCAAGTCAGCAGTCTTCCCCATGATTGTGTAGCCTACAGAACTAGACTGAGAGACCATTTAAAGGCCTTTGCAGGTGTTTTGAGTTAATTAGCTGATTAGAGTGTGGCACCAGGTGTCTTCAATATTGAACCTTTTCACAATATTCTAATTTTCTGAGATACTGAATTTGGGATTTTCCTTAGTTGTCAGTTATAATCATCAAAATTAAAAGAAATAAACATTTGAAATATATCAGTCTGTGTGTAATGAATGAATATAATATACAAGTTTCACTTTTTGAATGGAATTAGTGAAATAAATCAACTTTTTGATGATATTCTAATTATATGACCAGCACCTGTATATGTAAAAATTTTGTAGCATATCGGCATTTCGTCCAGATGGATCTGGCGTTTTGCGAGCCTGAAACCGCTATTTTTTGAAACAGACTCCCAGAGTGGATAAATCTGAAAACGACACCCTTGCGTTTTCGTGTGTACAGCCAATCTGTATGTTTTGTGAAACGATGATGTCATCACCCCACGTCACAACCCTAGTCAGATGCCGCTACGTCATGTAACAGTGACAACAACAACAATAACGGACTACATGCTTGTGATCGTGCCGCAGAAGCTACTGAGCCTATTAGCTTTACTAAAATAAAGCTTTATTACTAAGCTTTACTAAAGTTTGTATACAGCGCAGTTTATGCGCATGCTCCAAGTCTTCTTCTCTTCTTCTTTAGTGTATCTCTGTGGCAGAATTACAGCGACACATACTGGTCTGGCATGTATACTACATCGTTTTGAGTCTGTTTCAGTGGTTTAGTGTGTATGCAGATATTTCTTGAGACGATGCGGTGTTTGCGGAATTTTTTTTTAGAACGAGGAAAAAAAACAATGGATAGGGAAAACTCTGGCTTTGTGTGGATGTGGCCTTAGGCTACACAGATAACATTCTGGAGCAGATTTTATTCTGGGAAAGTAAAATGATTCACTTCCTGCTGATGCATATGCATTGATCTTGAAACATTGATTTTTAAATCGTGGATTGTTTGTTTAAGGCAATAGTTGATTTAAAATGCTAAAAATCGAATGAATTACGATTCTGTAAAGTATTATTCAACAACAACTTTTTTTTTCATCTTTAATAAGAATCAATGTAAGTTTAATTAATACAGTGAAGACTATGCAGTTTTATTTTACATTTATAACTTCATCTGTAGCATTTCTTACTTTAATTTTACTGTTAAATCTACCTAAAAAAACTTAAAGAACTGTTTATTCCATTCTTCTGCTATTTATTTGCAGTGTTGGGGAAAGTTACTGTTAAAAGTAATGCAATACAATATTGACAACAAAAAAGTTATATTTTTGGCAAAAGTAAAGGCCCTTTCACACCAAAAGTGAAACAAATAAGCCTCAGGCTGAAGGAAATGCAAATTCACGCCTCAGTCAATAAACGGGAAAACAAAGAAACTTGCATTACTTATTTGAAAAGGTAACTGAGATATTTTGTTGTAAATTTAAAAGTGATGCATTAGTTTACTAGTTTCTTGAAAAAAGTAATCTGATCACGTAACTCTACTTGTAATGCATTACCCCCGACATTGTTTATTTGTCATATTTCTTGACATTTCTTCTTTTATTTTTACTGACTGATTACTGGTTTTCTTCAATATTTGCTTTTATTGAGAGCTTTTTACTTATATTAGGCTAGTATTAGCCTTATTAGATTCACTTGCATTAATACACCTTCTCAAGCTTTCATGTCAGCTGCAGTGTTTTTCCTGCCTTTTAAATGCATTTAAATTATTTCATGAATCTTCAGCAGAGAAGTGAATTGTGCCGATTCTCTCGTGAGAACACAATCAAACTGATGCTCTTCATGTTTCGTGTGATTGCAGATGTCACACTTTCAGGCACACGCACTGCAGAGTTATCAATAAGATCAAACCCTGAGTTGACGGAAAATGTTTATACCAAACGCGCTGAACCTGATCTTCTGCAAAGCCACAGACAAATGAACACTAAAATACCGCAGACATACGGCCTTTGACGTTAGTAGTTAGATAAATTTTTAGGTCATGGCCTACCAGTTGAGAATCATTGCTGTAGACATTGAGAGATAAACTAAAGGATAGAGCAGTCTGTTAGCATGGAGAGAGTTAGCTGGAAACACGAGCTGCTGTCTGCAACCAGAGAGGGATTTTGAGAGTCCATTACAGTAGTAATCATATAATAAGGTTTCCCCTGTCATTCTGGAATAAAGAAAAGGCTAATTTTCTTGTCAAGCTCTCCTCGGGGAGCCACTCTCTCCTATCAGCGGGGGAATGACACTTACGCCAGCGCCAATCTAACGCCACGGCAAAGTATTTATTTGGGGGTTGGAGTTTCGGTGTTGTGAGAGGGAGTAGAAATACAGAGGGAAATAAGTGACAGAGAGGAGGTAAACAGAAATAGGGACTCTCACCGGACATTAAGAGGGTTATATTATGAAAAACATGATATTACTTAATAAAAAGTCAATTTGCAATCTAAAGTTCACCCACATTTACTCTGTTCAAACAAGCGTACAGTACAAACAGTACAGTCCGATTCATGAACAAAGGACTAGTGTTGTTAAAAGGGCTTTCCTGTAGCTCAGTGGTTAGAGCATGGCACTAGCAATGCCAAGGTCATGGGTTCGATCCCAGGGATTGCACATACTCCGATACAAATGTATAGTATAATGCAATGTAAGTCGCTTTGGATAAAAGCGTCTGCCAAATGCATAAATGTAAATGTAAAAGTACCGACTTCGGTACCAGGTCATGATGTGACGATACCAGCATTTCCCCCAAGCATTTTGAGTGCTGTTTTGAGTGGATTCTTAAACACCTCTGAATGGCCATTGTGTTCACACGTTCAACATTCATGTCTGTGATTGGCTACAATGATCAACGCTTCAAGAACATGTTGTAAAAAGACATATTTGACGATCTTCACCGAGCGCTTATACAGATACACACGGGAGCGTTTGAAAGCAGGCATCTATCAGCGAATACCCTGTGTACCTGTATAAGCACTCAATGAACATGTTTTTGAAGCATTGATCTCTGTAGCCAATCACAGACATATCTTTTGAGTGTGTAAACACAATGACCAATCAGAGGTGTTTAAGAATCCATTCAACAGCACTCAAAATGCTAGGGGGAAATGTTGGTATCGTCACATTTTTTTAATTTCATGAGCTAGTTATTTTACTGATTCAGTCAAGAAGACTCATTATTGGTTTGAATCAAATCTAATGAATTGTATGCATCAGAGCAATTACTGATTGAAAACCCGACCTGCTTTCTAAAATTTTCTTTAATCATGGCCAATTTCTCATTTTTTTCCCTACTAATATATATATATATATATATTGGGGTGTAATGGTACATGTATTCGTACCGAAGTGTTTCGGTACAGGGCCTTCGGTATGGTGCACAAGCATTACATTGCAATATTGTAGCCTAACCACCAATAATCACAATAAGCTCTGCGTTTTGTTACTTTCGAAAAGAAACAAAGTGTCATCCTTCAAATTCTGTCCACGAAATCACGAAATTCAAAACAGAAAATGCAGTTTTGATGCTCTTTTATGTGGCGTGACAGATCACTGTACAGGTGCTCGCACTCACGAGCGAACGTGATTATCTCTTCCTGTTTAATACTAGCTAAAGAATAAACATGAAAGAACATCTGAAGGTATGTTGAAAGATACAGTACAACTTACTGAAACGGTCATATCTCTTGTAATCGCTCAATCAGTGTTTCAACGACGGAAAGACATCAGTGAAAGCTTGTAAACAATATGTCATGTAGCATTTGTCCACAGCTTGTCAGTTCGCTAGAGAAATGAAATCTTTCGCTTAATATATGCACTGTATTAGCCTATATAATCATTATATTTTACTTAACCTTTTAGTGATGTCTTGATTATTTAATGTATGTTTATATAAATTTGTCATGAAAATGACAACCACTGTGTAGAAATGATTATATTTCAACAACGAATTGGAGTAAAAACATTTAGAAGTTAATGCAAAAACTGCCTTAGGTGCAGCTAACATGTTTGCATACAATTTGTTGGTTATTTTATGTAAAAATAAAAAGCAATTGAATTTAGGCTAATAGTTTGGGATCAGTTGTTACCCATTAATATTATAGTACCATAACGTTCAAGTAAGGGCTCCCTACATAGTTTATAACATTAGTAAAGATAATTTTTTTATCCTTAAAAACTTTGTTATAATTTAATTTCATATATTTAAAGACACAAAAACAATTTGTTCAGTAAACCACTGTTTACTAATTAAAAAAAAGCAAGTTTATGTTTAGTTTTCTCCCCACCTGCTGTACCAAAAACCATACCGAACCGTGACTTCAAAACTGAGGTACGTACCGAACCGTGAGTTACACCCCTAATATATATGTCAAACGATTAATCGCGATACTGTGTATATTTATTATGTATTTATAAATACACATACATACATGTATATATTTAAGAAACATTTACATCTATATATATACACATCTATATATATATATATTTTTTTCTCTGTTAAATACATACATGCATGTGTGTGTATTTATATATATATTATATATACAGTACACACATATTATGTAAACACAAACTTTTATTTTGTATGGAAATTAATCATTTGATTAGCATTAAAAATAAATTGTGGAAAATAGTCATGAAAAACTAAGTTACTTTATAATTTAAGGTGCAAGAAACCTTGACTAAATTATACTTCAAAACTTCAAAAGGAAAAAATAAAATGTCACTTTTTTAAAAAAGAGAGTGAACAGAGGCCGAATAAAGAATAAGGGAAGACATATGAGGGAAAGTGTGTGGAGTGACGCTCGGACACTCCCACGCCTCCTCTACCACTGAGTCACCCTGCGGGATGAGGTAATTACAGTAATGAGAGCAGAGAGAGGACGGGTGACGAGCCACCGACGGAGAGAGCAAGAAAGAGAGAGAGAGGCCATCTAAAACGCTCCTCAAACAGGAACACTGTTGCTTCCGCCCACCAGCCTGCTGTTGAAGTGTGAGCGAGTGAGAGAGAGAGTGTGTGTGTGTGTCGGGATGTGAGAGAGCAGATGCTTCATTACAGCAGATATAAATCACATGTTATTATAAACGGCAGTTATCACAAGCAGCATTTGGCACAGCCACAAACATCCAAAACACGTGGCCCGCTGCTCACAAACGCCACGCACTTCCTACAGAACCACTCGTCTCTGAATCAATCTGTCAGGACACGGCCCGACTCTGAATGTCCAGCTGCTCTCCAAATCGAAAAGTCGGATAAGAAACCGTGTATCATTCCCTTAGCTGTGAGATTTCCTTTTGTACTGAAGTGTCTGGTGCATTAAAGCTCAAGGCAGGATTTATTAATAGCATAAATACTTAAATAGATCATTTAAAGGGATAGTACACCCAAAAATGACAACTCTGTCATCATTTGTTCACCCTCATGTCGCTCCAAACTGATTGATTTCCATTCCTCCATTTCACCACCCAAAAAGCACAATAAAAGACCCATTTTACTTGTCCGCTATATTCTATATACACATACTAAATTACTTCTGAAGCCATATGGAAAAAAAGCTTTTACTCTTACACAAATATATCACTTGGCTTCAGAAGATTTGGAATATAGCACACAAATGTCATGGATAAATTTTTGTTTTGTAATCATTAGAGCCGCTAGTCAACATTCACTTGCATTGTATGGAAATTGCATAATTATATGGATGAAAAAGAGTCATAGGAGTTTGGTATGATCACAAATTTCATTTTGGGGTGAATTATTCCTTTAAGATTTTTAACTACAACTAAAACTATTGAAAATGTTTTTGGAGTAAAGCTGAAATAAAATAAAATATAAATATTAGATGAAAAATTTAAACTTAAAATGCTTACACAAAAATTAGAAATGCTGCACTAATTAGGTACTAAAATTGAAATAAAAATAAATTAAAGCTAAATAAAAAAATAAATAAAAACAACAAAAGCACATAAATTACCGAAACTTAAAAGTGAAAATATAAAAGGAAATGCTAATTAAAACTATTAATAATTTATACTATAATAGTATATAAATAATTTTAAAATAACACTGTTAATAAGAGTTTGTGTTGAGGCTTTTAGAATAGAAGTCTGATTCATTTAATGATTTGTATTTTTTTATTTCTCTATTCAAGAAGTCAAATAGTTCATCTAACACAGTCTGGGTTGGTCGAGTGATTGTTCGGGCCTTTGGGTTTTGTCTATCTGAGCACAATGTCTATACAACAGGATTGATGTGAACTTACCAGAGAAATTGCGCGACACCAGCATGGTGGTCAATATCGCACCCTAGATGCGAGAAAGAGATCGTAAAGAAAGGAATCAAGCGGTGGTTTTTAGACATATGAATAGTTTGGTTCCAAAACGCAATAACTCCATTTTGATTAGTTTGAGTAAAAAGGTGTTTTCTTTACCAAGAAAGTGGCAAGATGAAAACCACTATTTTCTGTTTCAAGCTTTCACATAGCATCTTTTGGTTATAAAAACATTAAAAATTCAAATCTACATTTTGATTTTAAAAAGTTTATTATAAAAACGTATAATTTTTTCCCAAAATGCAATAAATCCATGACACTTTTTTTTTTTTTCAAAATGCAATTAATCCATCAATATAAAAGTTATTTTTCAAATTGAAAATACACAACAAAGTAAGTTGATTCACATATATGACAGAGTCTAAACTTTGCCAATATTTATCTTATATACAGGCATTTTACTAAAAATACATTCAGCCGTCGCTCCCAAAATGAATTCAACGAGTCATCTTGTTAATGTTATAAATTATTTGTCATTACCGATTAAAGAGTATCTGGCGCCACCGCACGGTTAAATAAACACATTTGCCGAGTACATTGGTATTAAAAACGGCTTTTTAAAAAAGCCTTTAATATTTACAGTGGGTGGAATGGTGCGCTGTGATTGGTTGAGCGGATATATCACGTTCTGCAGATAAAGGAGACTGGTGTTTGTCGCGTTTTGGAAAGAAAGGGAGAAAACATGACAGAATAACACAACGGAGATCTCATTTTGCACAAAATTAATGAATGTCTTTTCAATACCGACCAGATACAATACTGATTTTGGCGGAAACTAAATTTTTTAGAAAATGCCGTTTATCGCGTTTTGGAACCAAACTCTTCATATACAAATGAAATGCATCCAGTTGCAGGTATAATGACTTTGAAAAAAGAGACATCAGCAGACCTTGAGTTTCCTTCTTGCGTTGAACTTCTTCAGGCACTCGACTGTTTCCTGTCTGTGCATCATGGACGCCACAGTGGAGCGTTGCTGTGAGAAACAGAGGAATCATTATATTGATTCAAATTAGAATTGTTTTGCATATACTTTTGTGTCTTAAAGTCAATATCAAACTAAAACTGATGCTATTTATATAGTACACATTCCTGGTCTTATTGTGAATGGTTAATATTAAGGGAAAGGGGAAAGAAAATTAAGTCCTGCCACATTTTACATTTCAAAAATGTAGTTTCATCTTGAAATATACCACATCTTAGAAGTAATATGGGTGTCATGTTGACTTTGAGCATAGGTATTCTATGTTGGCATTTTGTGCTGGTCGGTGGCCGGTGATACTCACGCAGACCCATGGGTGTTTAAGAGCCTCTTGCGCCGTGATTCTCTTGGCTGGATTGATGGTCAACATCTGATTGATGAGGTTTTTGGCTTCAGGGGTAACCGTGTCCCATTCTGGGGAGGGAAACTATAGGAAACATAGGAGTATGGTTATATTTTGACTCCACAAGTTGTACTGTATGATAGAAACCAAAGGGGACTCACGTCATAAGCCCCGGCTTTGATCTGCTGATAGAGTTTGTGCTGGTCTTCATCCCAAAATGGAGGATACCCCACCAGCAGAATATACAGGATGACTCCTGCAACGACATTAT
>RJVU01007007.1:785061-795695 GCA_003731715.1 Anabarilius grahami
ATCTTCCAAATCTTATGTAACTGACGTAGAAAACGAGAGGCGTTCTGATAAATATGTAGAGATACTGGCACTGACCGTAATGTTGGATGTGAAGCTTGATTTAGATGATATAATTAATAAGTACATGTCATTTATAAAATAGTCTGTGTGTTTGTAGATTGTGACCAGCCAGTTAAATTCTCCGGCATGTTTGAGGAACATTCACTGCACTGCTGCTTGTTTGAAGGTATGTGATCAGATCCAGTGGTTTCATATGAGGTTTGACTGATTTTTATGAATCCTATTTTTCCAAGAACATTTTATTTACCTATTTTTAGTTGGTTTTGAAGATTTACAAATGCAGATATGGGGTACATTAGGATAAACAAAACTAAAAGTAATATTTTTTTTAAATACTAACAGATTTTGCAACTTAATATTGCTTTTAGGAATTGTTGAACGTTAAAATTAAAAACTAAGGGTAATTTTCCCCCATATTTAAATTTATGTATACTAAATTTAGCTAATAGAAGTAGAAGAGTAATTAATATTCCTTATGATAACACATGTCATAACTGGGGGAAAAATGAATTAAACATTTTAAAAACGCATTTTAAAGTTGGGCAGGATGAAATCTTTAAAGGTGCCCTAGAATAAAAAATTTAATTTACCTTGGCATAGTTGAATAACAAGAGTTCAGTACATGGAAATGACATACAGTGAGTCTCAAACACCATTGTTTCCTCCTTCTTATATAAATCTCATTTGTTTAAAAGACCTCTGAAGAACAGGCGAATCTCAACATAACACCGACTGTTACATAACAGTCGGGATCATTAATATGTACGCCCCAAATATTTGCATATGCCAGCCCATGTTCCCAACATTATGAAAGGGATTACACGTCTGGATGTGCACAGCTGAATCATCAGACTAGGTAAGCAAGGACAATAGCGAAAAATGGCAGACGGAGCAATAATAACTGACATGATTACATGATATTTTTAGTGATATTTGTAAATTGTCTTTCTAAATGTTTCGTTAGCATGTTGCTAATGTACTGTTAAATGTGGTTAAAGTTACCATCGTTTCTTACTGTATTCATGGAGACAAGAACTGTCGCTATTTTCATTTTTAAACACTTGCAGTCTGTATAATTCATAAACACATCTTCATTCTTTATAAATCTCTCCAACAGTGTGTAATATTAGCTTTAGCCACAGAGCACCATCAAACTCATTCAGAATCAAATGTAAACATCCAAATAAATACTATACTCACATGATCTGAAGCATGCATGACGAACACTTTGTAAAGATCCATTTTGAGGGTTATATTAGCTGTGTGAACTTTGTTTATGCTGTTTAAGGCAAGCGCGAGCTCCGTGGGCGGAGAGCACGAGAATTTAAAGGGGCCGCAGCCTGAATCTGCGCATATTTAAAGCTGCAGTCCGCAACTTTTTTGGGTTAATAATTATCCAAAATCAATTTTTGAGCAAGTACATAACCAGCCAGTGTTCAAAACCATCTCATTATCTTAGCTCGATTCACAACAGTAAGCTTGTAATAATGTTTTATAATAAGAGCGACATGGTGGATTTCCGCGGGAAATTCGAGCATGCAGCAGTTCCTCTGTGCGTCATTATGTCACGTCCGTAAATAGAAAGAAGGAGTTCAGGCAAGTCGGTTGGGTGAGGATGCTGCCGGTAGCGGCACATTTATAGCCTGTTCTCACAGCAGCTGAAATAATTAAACTTATCATTTTGATGGCGGATTGTAATCCAGAAAGATCCAAATGATAATCATCAGTGACAACTGGAGATTCACCCGTAGTCAAAAGCAAAAGACTTGGACTGTGGAGTGGATACAGAAATTGAAATCTACAGGTAACGCTAATACACACTAAATACACAGTCACGCAATGCTGATGTTGTTAACAATAACAATTTGAGAACAATATAACAATAATAATAATTTGCACGGTTTGACGTGATCCGAGCTAAGCGATCGTTAGATTTAATCATCATTGGCAGCGCGATTTACTGTAGGCTTAATGCTTTTTTCCTCAGTTGGTCAGAACAAAAGTGGCAAACATGTTACTTACTTGTTCAGATGATATTTTCCAGTGAAAATTCATACATTGGTCATACTTTCAAGACGTAGAATCTGTGATTCTGAAGTACAGTATCCACACCGGTGCGGTGACTGACAGCAAGCATTAGATTCGTCCGCGCTGACGAGCTGTGACGACGCACAACGCACGTACAGATAACTGTTCCGCATATGACTGCAATTGCAGGTTTCAAACAAGAGATGGCGACAAAGAGGAAAAACGGCGGACTGCAGCTTTAATTATGCCCCAAAATAGGCAGTTAAAAAAATTTATTAAAAAAAATCTATGGGGTATTTTGAGCTGAAACTTCACAGACACATTCAGGAGACACCTTAGACTTATATTACATCTTTTGAAAACACGTTCTACGGCACCTTTAATAAATGAAAGAAATCTGACCAAAAACAAGCTAAGGACAACTCCAAAAATGAATAAAAACATGCCAACCACAAAGTGTATAAAATATATAAATATTACAATACTTACCAGATAGTAATTGATTTTCTGTCTTCTGAAGAACACAAAAGAAGATATTTTGAAGAATATGGGTAACCAAACAGTTAATGGGCCCCATTGATAGAAAAAAAATACTGTTTCATCAACTGTTTGGTTACCGACATTCTTCAAAATATCTTCTTTTGTGTTCAGCAGAAGAAAGAAATTCACAATTTTGGAACAACTTGAAGTTGAATAGGCCTAAATGATGACAGAATTTTCATTTTTGCATGAACTGTCCCTTTAAGAAGCATTTTTAACCCAGACGATGTATCTTCTGTCTAACAGAACCATGCAGCTCGTATTCGAGTGAGTAAAGGAGACAGGCCCTTGACGTATGAGCAGGTGCATCACCCTCATCACATCGGCCACAGGAAGGGCTGGCTCTCGCAACACACCAGTGAGTCACAATCTTTGCATTACACATCCCACTCAAACAGTACGACGTCTTTACACTACATAGGCTGGTAATCCAGACCTTTATGGCTCAGTTTCTTTGGAATTTAACTGTAGTATGTGTCACAAGTACCTAAATAACAATCTTTCACTTCCTCGTCCCGTAGGTAATGTTCAGGGTGAAGCTGGAGCGGCGGAGCGCGTGGTGGAGGACGTTTTCATCAGGCGCTTCATATACGGCACATTTCATGGCTGTTTAGCGGATGAGGTGGTGATCAAACGCAGAGGCAACATCCTGGTCATCTGTGCGGTGATGATACAGAAACTCATCCCGAGTAAATTCTACTTTCTCATCGGATACACAGAGGAACTGCTCTCGCACTTCTACAAATGCCCTGTTAAAATCGAGATGCAGACAGTAGAAGAAAAAGTAGTCTACAAATATCTCTAAGGCCATATGTTGTGGCTTTAGAAAGTTGGTTATTGAAGGGGAGAAACATCTTTTTTTAGATGTTTTATAGTGTTCAAGAAGTGTAAATTAAGGCCTTTAAATTAAATTAAATCATTAGTAAAAATATTCACATGATAAGCCCTGCACTGTGTATTTGTAAAGATAAAATTATTTCTGCATTGCTTCATACATTGAGTTTCTGTTGTTAATAAAGTTTTTTTTCACGTAAAAGCAGTGAATTATGTATTTTGCATTTTTATTTGGCATTGTGTATTTTAAAAAGATTAAAATAAATTAAGCTTTTAATCGAGCAATCCATAAACATGAATATTACATATTCCATAAAGTTCAGCATGCTCACGCACAATTTAGTTTAATCTGTCTAGTAACTTTCATTCAGAACATTACACTAAATTTAGTTATTAAAATCTGTCAGAAGGAAAACTATTTGCATAAGGGGTCTATAGACCTATTTGTAGAATAGGAAGTCACAGTTAAGTCACTTGAAGCTGCATGCGCATAGTGGCAAGTATGTTTTGTTGTGCCTTTGGATGTCAGAATCGGAATGAAAAAAACTATAGACTTCATTTTTATAGAATACCGTCATTGAAGACGCCCTTTGAAGCTAAACAGACGTTTATGTTGAAAGTCACAGACTGGACTGATGAAACCTGCATTGATTAGTCTACTATTAAAACATGAATTTGATGTAAACAGTAAGTCTACATAATATTCACATATGCCGTTCATAATGGACATACATACATAGTTGCAGCCAGAGCCGGATTAACGCAAAGGCAAACTAGGCACGTGCCTAGGGCCCGATTGGCGGGATGGGGCCCAGACAGAGGGACAAAAAATAATAAAAATAAAATGTACAAATGTCCTATCTACAATTTATTTCAATATTTATTAATTAACTAAAAATAGTGACGATGTTTATCTTAACCATAGACTGTTACATTACGTCACATTAACGCCAGCCCATGTCCGAGGAGACGTCANATTTAAACCTAACATTTTTCATAGATAACTTTTAAACATAGCCTGTAACATTTTTATCTCACAATTCTGACTTTTTTCCTTTCATTTGAGTGTTTATATCTCCCAGTTCAGACTTATAACTCGCAATTGTGAGTTTATATCACAATTTTGAGGGGAAACAGTCAGAATTGCAGGAAAAAATAAAGTGTGTATGTGTGTATATACAGGTGCTAGTCATATAATTAGAATATCGTGAAAAAGTTCTTTTTTTTATTGTAAATTATTAAAAAAAATGAAACTTTCATTTATACTAGATTCCCTACATGTAAAGTAAAACACTTCTAAAGTTTTTTTTTTTTAAATTCGTTGATTTGAGCGTACAGCTCATGAAAGTCCAAAATCCAGTATCTCAGAATATTAGAATATTTACATTTGAGTTTCATTAAATGACCATCCTACAGTATAGATTCCAGGTATCTCTTGTTCTTTGAAACCACACTAATGGGGAAGACTGCTGACTTGGCAGTGGTCCAGGAGACAATCATTGACACCCTCCACAAAGAGAGTAAGTCACAGATGGTCATTACTGAATGTGGTGGCTGTTTACAGAGTGATGTATCAAAGCATATTAAATGCAAAGTTGACTAGAAGGAAGAAATTGGGTAGGCAAAGGTGCACAAGCAACAGGGATGACCACAAGCTTGAGAATACTGTCAAGTAAAGCCGATTCAGACACTTGGGAGAGCTTCACAATGAGTAGAATGAAGCCGGAGTCAGCGCATCAAGAGTTACCACACTCAGACATCTTCAGGAAAAGGACTACCAAGCCACTTCTGAAACAGAAACAACGTCAGAAGCATCTTACCTGGGCTAAGGAGAAAAAGAACTGGACTGTGAACAGTGGTCGAAAGTCCTCTTTTCAGATTGAAGTAAATTTAGCATTTCATGTTGAAATCATGGTCCCAGAATCTGAAGGAAGACTGGAGATGCACAGAATCCAAGCTGCTTGAAGTCTAGTGTGAAGTTTCTGAAGTCAGGAATGATTTGGGGGGCCGTGACGTCTGCTGGTGTTGGTCCATTGTGTTTTATCAAGTGCAAAGTCAATGCAGCCATCTTCCAGGAGATTTTAGAGCACTTTATGCTTCCATCTGCTGACAAGCTTTATGGAGATGCTGATTTCCTTTTCCAGCAGGACTTTAGCACCTGCCCACAGTGCAAAAACCACTTCCAAGTGGTTTGCTGACCATGATATTACTGTGCTTTATTGGCCAGCCAACATGCCTGACCCCTGAATCTATGGGATGTTTTTTAAGAGAAAGATGAGAAACAGTCGATCCAACAATATACAGATGATCTGAAGGCTCAATAGTCCCTCAGCAGTGCCACAGGCTGACCACTTCCATGCCACACTTCACTGATGCTGTAATTTGTGCTAGGAGCAAGTCATTTGCTGTAATATGTCCTGCCGACCAAGTATTGAGTGTACAAATGAACATACTTTAAAGAACTTGAACTTTTCTGTTTTGCAAATCCATTTTTTGATCGATCTTAGGAAATATTCTAATATTCTGAGATACTGGATTTTGGACTTTCATTAGCTGTACGCTCTAATTATCAATTTTTAAAAAAAACTTTTGAAATGTTTTACTTTACATGTAGGGAATCTAGAATATACGAAAGTTTCATTTTTAAAAATAATTTACAATAAAAAAAATGAACTTTTTCACGATATTCTAATTATACGACCAGCACCTGTATGTGTATATATATTATATACATAAAATTATATTCTAGTGCAGCAGATGGCAGTAATGTGCTCTTGCATCAAATGGACACTGCAATTTTTTATTTTTTTTTGTAAATTTATTGATTATTCAAAATTAGACATTTGTATCATACAAAGGCACAAACACTGCTTTAGTGCAAAAAGGCACAATCATTAAAATCAAAGTTGGAAAAATTCCCTTAAATATCAGATCTTTCCCTTTATGAAGCAAAATTCATTTTAAAATAAAAATATCAGAAGAGGATTTTCACTGTGGCACATGTGGAATTTGTGGCATTTGCAGTTAAGGATACATATATGGTTTAATTCACAGTATGAAGAAAAAAATGATAAAACAACTATGCATAACCAAAGATAACGGTCAAAAAATAAGCTCCTAAAATGCAAAGGGTAAATGTTTTGATGGTAGTATATTTTAGCCATCAAAATTTAGTTCATTCATTTACCATAAAAGTGCTCAAAACAAACAAACAAAAAACTGTATGACGACACTAGGAAGTCAGTAGGAGTAGGAAGTAGGAAGGACAAGTAAACTTCCAGTTAAATTGGTTCAAGTCCTTAGAAGTGGTGTTCTTGAAGCTGTATGACAGCATCTGAAGCAGAATCACGCTGTAGATACATTCACATTTAAAGGAGGGGTGTGTGCGTGACTTAAGCACGTCAGAATTTAAGGGAAAGTTCACTCCAAAATTCTGTAAATATTTACTCACCCTAATTCGCTCCTTCCAAACCTGTTTGTTTCGTTCTTTCACCAAATGCAAATCCACTTTCATTGTGTGGTAAAAAGAATGGTTTTGGAACAACATAATGCTGAGTAAATAATGGCAGAATACAAATTTTAGCTGAACCATCTCTAAGAACTTCAGGTGAGATTTGTGCAAGTGAAAACCCTGATACATCTTCACATTACCGAACTTGGCATCTCCGCTAAAGAGAAGGGTTGGGGTCCGGCCCTCCCTTTTGGCGCAGGGTTATTTGAGCTTTCGACAACTGTCTCCCATGCAGGACTGCAGCTTGATCAGCCTTTGGTTCATGATCTGCAGAAGGGTAGGATCGACCTTCTTCACAATGTTCTCCAGCTGATGGGGATCTGCCGTCAGGTTGTACACCTCTACAAATGACTGCAGGAGATCACAGGGGAAATTCATTGAGGCTACGTCTACATTAAAGGGGACCTATAATGCCCCTTTTACAAAAATGAACTATCTGGTGTCCCCAGAATGTGTCTGTGAAGTTTCAGCTCAAAATACCCCACAGATCATTTATTATAGCTCGTCAAATTTGCCTCTATTTGGGTGTGAGCAAAAGCACGGCCTTTGTGTGTGTCCCTTTAAATGCAAATGAGCTGCTGCTCTCCGCCCCCCCTTTCCAGAAGAGGGCGGAGCTTTAACAGCTCACACTTCAGATCATAATAAATGATTTGTGGGGTATTTTGAGCTGAAACTTCACAGACACATTCTGGGGACACCAGAGACTTATATTACATCTTGTGAAAAGACGCATAAATAGGTCCCCTTTAAATGCAATTCAAATACATAAATATTTTTTGACTGTTCCCAGGGAATAAATGAAGTAATAAAATGCATACTTTGAATGCAATGTAAGTCGCTTTGGACAAAGGCATAAATGTAAATCCGGATTAGTCTAGCCTGAGTATCAACATAATATGAGCTCACCTCATTGTCTGCAAACTCACAGTACTGCAGGTTTCCATCCTTCAGAGTTCTGACGCAGGCGTACGTGTTATTGAAGGCGTCTTCACATACACAGTCTGGGAAACAATGCTGGAAGCAAGAGGAAAACTTTGCTTTGTATTCTAAGAAATCAGGAGAGGTTGATGGGAAAATGCTTCATAGTATATGTTTGGCAAAATACTTACAGCTAGTCCAGGGCCGAGTTTGGGGCAGCTGGGATCTTCAGAAGCATATCCCTCACCAGTGTACTCCACCAGAAAGAAGGGCCGTTCGGTGCCATTACGTAATGATGGTGCCTTCGTGGAGAACATTAGAAGAGAAAAGACTCTTTTTAGCATAATTATGATTTTTTTTTTCTTCATTGTGACATTATTAGACAGTTTTCATTACTGTAATCCTCAATTGTTTTGAAAAAGTATCTTAGTACTGTAATGCAAAAAATTATGAAAATAATCTTGCTAGGATATAGTTTTTTGAAAATGAAATTAGCATAAAGACTAATGGCAGAAAGTATTATTTTCCTCATTTACAGTATTTTGTTGCTTTCCAATAATGAGATTTGAATGAAAATATGCTTAATTGTTGCAATATTAATGGTCCTAAAACATGCTTCCTATTTTTATCCTAATGCAAAATATAATTTCTTTCCTTTGATTTTGCCATGCAATATGATGTGGACATGCTTTTGAGAGATTCCCTACAAGGTCTTTACAATAAATACATCCACTTTCACCAGTACAAAATGTTGGGGTTAGACATTTCAAATTATTACAATTTGAAATAACTACTTTATGTGAATATATATTAACATGTAATTTATTCCTGTGATGCAAAACTGAATTTTCAGCATCATTACTCCAGTCTTCAGTGTCACATGATCCTTTAGAAATCATTCTAATATGCTGATTTGCTGCTCAACAAACATTTCTGATTATTATCAATGTTGAAAACAGTTCATATTTTTGTGGAGACTGTGATACATTATTTTCATGATTCTTTGATGAATAGAAAGTTGAAAAGAACAGCTTTTATTTGAAATAGGAATATTTTGTAACATTATAAATGTCTTTTCTGTCACTTTTAATCAATTTAATGCATCTTTGCTGAAAAAAGTATCAATTTCTTTCAAAAAGAAATCTTCCTTTTGAACAGTAGTGTGATATAATGACAATGCGTTGAGGTAGATATTGTATTAAAAAAGGGATTAACACTTGCAACTGAGTAGCATAAAAATAGGTGAAACGTCATCAAAATATTTAATTCACAGCAGTGTAATGAATAGTGCGCAATGGAAAGAAACATACACTCCTGGACCAAAAAAAATAAATATCTTTTTTAAAAGTCCATCAGGCTCATGTTTTGGTCTGGCCAGAATCTAGATTTGAACCCTATAGTGAATATTTGGTCACACATTAAATTCAAATGAACTGGGAGACACTTTTCAACTACTCATGAACTGTGTGAAGCCATTAACATTCAGTGGAACAACACTGACTCTTCTTCCTGTAAAAAAGCTGACTGCAAGTTTACCCACACGGCTTAAACCTTTAAAGAAAACAAAGGGGAAGGCTATTCCTGTGCCAATTTACTTTATCTACAGTATTTGTGCAATTCTTGTTAATTTCCCGACTAGTGATTTGTGATTAAAATGGTCAAGACCATTAAATATTTTGCCATTTTTGGCTTGGCCCATTTTTTGCCCAGGAGTATACATACACAAAATAAGAATGTACTAAAAACAGGAAGTGAAAAACATGACACACTCACCATCTGTGGCAGGAAAGACTGTCCGTCCATGTTGACTGTGGAGAGATTTACTCCAGCAATGTCCAGGATAGTCATGGGAAGATCAATATTCATCACTGGAGACTAGTGGACAGTTAAATAGATGTTACAGCATTTTATATATTATAACATATATAGACACATCGCTCAATAGATCAGTAACTGATTCCTCTAACCTGAAGTGTTTGTTTAGCTTTGATTCCTGGACCCCGAACCAAGAGGGGGATGTGAATATCAAACTCGTACAGTTGTCTCTTGTCAATGGGCAACGAGAACTGGCCTGAAATGGATTTTTAAAAATATGGTGTTATAAAGACAGACAACAAAAGATCGATAGAACCGTGGCGATCGAGGACACACCAGTGTGATAGCCGTGATCAGACGTGTAGATGATGTACGTGTTGTCCAGTTGCTTCAATGAATCCAGTTTCTTAATCAGCTGCTCCACCATGTCGTCTACTGACAGAAGCGTCTGCCACCTATCAGAGGTATTAAAATACACATATCATCCCAGACAGCAACATAGTGTTGGCCCAGATCCGGCCCACATAGTTCCACATGGGCCAGATGTGGGCCGGATCTGGGCCGACATTGTATTGCTGTCTGGTATATCATATTATGTGATAGAATGTTTTATGAAATCTATATTTTGTACCTCCTGCGGAAAGCATCATCAAGGTAGTCAATGGAGCTGTTTGGCATTGGATTCACAGGCTGCCGTAATAACCAATGTTTGTCCTGAGATCAGAGAAAGAGCATTTAATCTTACGCTCATGCTGAGGTCATACACATCTGTACAGAGGAACAGGCCAAAAATCCCTTCATCGCAGCCAAGGTTATTATGGTTAACTAAAACTTAAACCATAAAAAAATAATTTCTGTTAATTGAAATAAAATAAAATATTTCAAAAAAAGCTTAAACTTTAAATGTTGTTTTAACTTGATTGATTAA
>RJVU01007007.1:796326-816626 GCA_003731715.1 Anabarilius grahami
TATTTTTAAATCTATTTAACAAAATATTCAAAAAGCATGTAAAAAAAAAAAAAATCATGCATTAAAAAAAAAACATGCTTCTTGCACCATTTAAAAAAAATAAAACACAACTATCACCACCAATATTATTTAAGAAGTAAAATATAAAAATTAATTGATTAAATCTGCAATGAAATATTGTGAGAGAAACAGCTGCTGAAAATTGTGAATATTTATTATTATTATTATATGAAGGAGGTTATATAAAAGTTTATATACTTTTTTTAAATGAAACATTTCAATAATATTTATATTCCTTATTTTATATTACTTGTTTTCTCTAAGCTTAAAATATTGTGGAAAGCCAATCTTTTTAAATCCAACCTCTTAAATATCAGATGTCATGAAGGATGCAACTAAAAGCCGAACCTTTCCAGGCTTGTTGAAGCTGCCGTCACGTGGCGCTTTCACGTCACTGAAGGTCTTCTGATACTGAGGGGCGGCCGTCCACGGCGAATGAGGAGACGGCGGACACAACATCATAAAGAACGGATAATTGGGGCTCCGCTCCTCCAGGAAATGCAGCGACCGGTTCAACTAGAATCAACAAAGACTTTATTTCAGATATTAATCATATGTTTTTCATGCTATATATATATATTCACTACATGTAAACAAACCAGATTGTCTGGTGGTTTGACAGAGGATCACATTTTAAGACCTGATTGTATGAATTATATATATGATTTATTTTTTATTTTTTTTGTCTGCAGATGCCTCTTGGTTTATATTTTATCTAACACAATGACACCCATATTTTTGAGCAAAAATATATATATAAATGTATACTGCAGATGCACAAAGAAAAAAACTTCCCTTTTTCAAGGGAAAAGTCATTAAATTACAGTAATTAATAACTTAGTAATGCATTATTACACCCAACACAGGTGAAGAATCACTATTGTGAGTGGAGTTTAATCTGTTTATCTGTTTCTGGGACACCTGACAATAGTTAAACAATAACAGAGCAGGTTTTAATGTCCGATAAGCTATAAACCAAGCATCAAGAGGTCCAGTCATGAATCTCGCAGAAGTCACATGACACACTGCTGCGTAGACAGTTACACAGAATGCAACACTGTGTATGTTAGTCATAATGAGGCCAACAGCTTGTGTCTTGTTCTTAAACAGCCACTTACATGCCTGCAAAAAACGTTGTGTTAACTGATCCATTTCACACGTAAAGCATGTTTAGCAGGTGATGAGGCAAATTCATCAGCGTTCACATTTACAAGGAAGTAAGTAGTATTCTATTAAATGTGACATGACAAGTTCCAACTTGAAGTCAAATTACTTTCCAAACACACATTCTTAGTCTTATTGTGAACTACTTTTCAGTGCAACCTATAAACAAAAAAGTCTTTGAAATGTGTAATTTACACTTTAAAGCATTAAAGACTTACAACCAGGTCTGTGAGATAGTCCTTCTCATAGTTGTCCCCATGTTTTTCCTCTTTTCCATTCACAGAAAGTGTGTAATTGTAATACTGAGAGTTTCCCACCTGTGGATGGATACACACAACCAAAAGATCAAGCTGCATTTAACATACACAAAATGAAAAATCTGCCATAAAACAATCAGTAAAAGCGAGATTAAATGGTTAAAACCCAGATCTGCTTTTGTGGTGCAAGATGTAATGAAACCACATCACATGACTGTACTAAATCATGCGTTCGGCATGAATGCATGTCTACAGTTGACTGACACTGTCAGATACACATATAGCTTTTCCCTGCTGATCTGAAGGCAGATAGAATGAAACGGGAAGTAATGTGGGACTGATGCTTCTGTTCGTGACTTACCAGCGCATGCCATTGGTCCCAGCCGGGAGGTACATGAGCCACACCGCCTGCGTCTTTACTTCCGTACTGAGGACATGGAGAGGGATTTATGCAAAAAGTAGAAGAATCTAGAAGAACCTCATAATACTGGTCAAAATACATCATACTTGCCCTCGAACTCAAACAGAGAAAAAAATTAAGAAACTATATTTTGTTGATGAAATGAAAGCTATTAAAATTTATTTTCCCATTATTCCCATGACAAAAAATGCACATTTAATCACTCCCAATTCTCATTACTAAAATGCAAAAAATTTAATTAAATTAAAATTAAATTAAAATAATATTTTATATATATTTTTATAATTTATTCATTATAAAAAATAANATAATTCAGTCATAATATACAATATTACTTTTGAAAATTGCATTTTTTATTAATTTAATTTGTTAAGTTTAAATATACATATTTGTTTAATTAGCATATATGTGTATTTACATATTCTTGCAAATTAAAAAAGCCATAAATTCTATTTATTGTTAAATTGAATTTTTCATTTTTAATTTGGTTTATTCATATTTAATTGATTATTTTTTATTGCAAAATTTGTGATTTTGTATTATAAAAATATTGTATTAAAAATAAAAATATTGTATTATAGTATTTTTCATGACAATTAAGCACATTGCAAAAAAAAAATCTTAATGTACTATAAAAAGACTTCATTTTCCTTTCTTATTTTTTTTTTATTTCAGGTGAAATATGACCTAGAGAAGACAAATTTTATTTTTTTTTTTTTGCTTTGCATTGCATTGCAATATTGTTTTCATGACAATTAAGCACATTTTATTCTCCGGTTTTATATAAAAGATTATTTAAATAGACACTTATTATTTAAATAGTGAAGTATACACTATTGTATTAGTTGTACTACTGCTGATTTAAATAAAAAAATATTGCATTATAGTTTTTATTATAGTAATCAGAATTTGAATTGACATCTTAAAAAAAGTTTTATATATTATCTTTTTCTGTTTTCATTAATTTGAAGTAACCAGGAAAGGAAAGTAGTTGAAGAGATAATTGACTTCTCAAGCTCTTGAGAATGTTGTGGGTTAAGAACATTTCAAGTATTTGAAAGATCTGCAAATATTTGAAGACATTGTGGAGAGCTTCTGATATCATTGTTGGCAATTTCAAAGAACGAACACCATGCAGATAGGCCATTGAGATATTACAGAATACCACACAGAGTCAAAGGCTGACCTGATTCAGGTATTTCCCCCCGTAGAAGGTCTGGTAGCGCATCTTAGTGAGGTAAACAGGAAAGGCCAAGGGCTCGACATCTTTCTGCCACGTCACGCTGCTGCAGTTCCCAGAGATGGAGTTATTTCGGACCAAATGATTGTGAGGATATTTACCACTGAGGATGCTGCTACGACTGGGACAGCACAGAGGGGTGGCAGCGAACTAAACACAACAGGCAAGGAGAAACTTGTGATATTTGATCAGTTCTTTGAAAAGGACAGGTCTTTATAGCTGAGCACTCACAGCATTGGAGAAAGTCACACCAGCATCACCGATCAGTTCTTTGGTCTTCTTCATGGGCGTCTGTGAATACAGAAAGACTTAATTATAGTGTCAATATGATGCATCATCTGTAACTGCTAAAACGTCAACAGGATGTATGATTTCACACTCTAATTTTAGTCTAATGACTTGCTCCCGAACTTGACAATTAAAACAACTGCAGGTTCAATATGACTTTAACATGCTCTTCCTGCCTTCCCAGAATAAGACTGGTTTACCCTAGTAATTCAAATGTATATGTTGGTCATTGACGAATAAGGTTTTTTAAAGTGTAAAAAAAAAAAAAACATAATGGAGATATAATTAATTTTGAAGTTTTATTAAGTGTTAACAATGATATTATGTGGTTTTTATAATCAATTAACACTGCTTTTGTCATGCTTTTACAAAATGTGTCACCAAAAAAGTCATTCGGTTTAACCAAAATTTCGGTTTTACCGAATGACACTTTTGGATATAGCAAATGACGATATTTTCAAACAATGTTAACAGACTGATATCTACCTAGCAAAAGGACAATCAAACATGTTATATTAAGTACAAGTTTTTAAAATATTACAACATTTTCCATGTTTTATAGCGGTTGTACCGAATGACCTGATGTTTCGGGACGTGTATGAGCAAGTTAAAACATTAATTTTCAAATAGTTAAAAGAGAGTTAGTTACTTTGCTTCATGACCATGGTGTCTGAATGATGTCATATCCTGTCACATGATACAGAATGCATGACTTGATCCAAAATGGTCCCTTTATTTTGGTTACTCCGAATGACATCAATGAAATTTATTTTTCCAGACATTCAGAATCAGAATCAGAATCAGAATCAGAAAGAGCTTTATTGCCAGGTATGTTGTTTACACATACTAGGAATTTGTTTTAGTGACAGAATTCTTTCTCATAACGAAGCAACGACTTCTACACATAATTTTAATTTTAATACCATGTTGATATACGATGTTATAAAATCATGCCAGAATAAAAAATATATACATTTATTACATTTTAAGATATTTTAATCACAAATTAAATGGCTGTATTGGCCTTTGGACGGTTAAACCGAATGACATTTTGACACTTCAAAATCTTTAAAATACCTTTATATGTAGCAAAATATAATTAAAACCTTTTGGAAGAGATCTAGTTGTACTACCTTACATACATTGGATGTCATATCTTTTTTTTTAATTATTATTATTAAGGCCTTTGGACAAAAAAAATGACCCGTCACGTCATTGACCCATATATATATATATATATATATGTATATACAGTACAGTCCAAAGGTTTGGAACCACTAATATTTTTAATGTTTTTAAAAGAAGTTTCATCTGCTCACCAAGGCTACATTTATTTAATTAAAAATACAGTAAAAACAGTAATATTGTGAAATATTATTACAATTTAAAATAACTGTTTTCTATTTGAATATATTTCACAAAGTAATTTATTCCTGTGATGCAAAGCTGAATTTTCAGCATCATTACTCCAGTCTTCAGTGTCACATGATCCTTCAGAAATCATTCTAATATGCTGATCTGCTGCTCAAGAAACATTTAATGTGTACAATTGTACAAAATATTTGTGTACAATATTTTTTTCAGGATTATTTGATGAATAGAAAGTTCAAAAGAACAGTGTTTATCTGAAATCTAATCTTTTGTAACATTATAAATGTCTTTACTGCCACTTTTGATTGATTTAATGCATCCTTGCTGAATAAAAGTATTCATTTCTTTAATTTCTTTTCAAAAAAATAAAAATAAAAATTCTTACTGACCCCAAACTTTTGAACGGTAGTGTATAATGCTACAGAAGCTTTGTATTTCAGATAAATGCTGTTCTTTTGAACTTTCTATTCATCAAGGAATCCTGAAAAAAAAAGTACACAACTGTTTTCAACATTGAAAATAATCATAAATGTTTATTGAGCAGCAAATCAGCATATTAGAATGATTTCTGAAGGATCATGTGACACTGAAGACTGGAGTAATGATGCTGAAAATTCAGCTTTGCATCACAGGAATAAATTACTTTGTCAAATATATTTAAATAGTACACAGTTATTTTAAATTGTAATAATATTTCACAATATTACTGTTTTTTACTGTATTTTTAATTAAATAAATGTAGCCTTGGTGAGCAGACGAAACTTCTTTTAAAACATTAAAAATCTTAGTGGTTCCAAACTTTTGGACCTTACTGTATATATATATACATATAAAAGTTTGGAATGATTAAGACATTTTTGTTTTAGAAAGAAGTCTCTCCTGCTCACAAATACAGTTATGATTTCTGAAGGATCATGTGACACTGGAGACTGGATTAATGATGCTGAAAATTCAGCTTTGATCACAGAAATAAATTACATTTTAAAATAGATTTAAAAATTGAAAACAGCTTTTTTAAATTCTAATAATATTTTCACAATATTCCTGGTTTTACTGTGCTTTTCATCAAATAAATGCAGCCTTGGTGAGTAGAAAAGACACTAAATTATTAAGGAAAAAACAGGGTTTTTTTTGTTGTTGTTGTTTTGTTTTTTTGGACGTACAACAAAGTAGTTCCATGGTATTTTTGGAAGTTCACTGAAATACAGTGTCAATACCATGGTGTATGAGTTTCAGTACTGTGGTATTTATCAAAGTACCATGGTAATACCTTTTAAAACCACTGTATGAAGTTACAAGCATAGTACTTTTGTTCAAAGGTGGTACTATCATGCTGCACGACCATTAAAAATACACATTTGTAATGTACTTTTCTACACTTACCATTCCACCCATTTCCACATCCTGGTCGTCGGTGAGAATGAGAATGATGTTGCTCAGTTTGACGCATTCTGAACACCTGAGCGTGCAGGTGAGAAGAGTGACGAGGAGACAGGTGGACACGACACGCGCGCTGGACCTCCACTGCCCGATCCGCGAGCTCGCCATGAGGCCAAAATAAGCCCAAACCCGCGATCTGTCTCTGGAGAAACGGTGTCGAGCAGACCAGGGTTTCGCGTGGCGAGCTGCAGCACACAAGGTGGGATGAGCTGAGAAAGTTTGAGGAAGTGAGACGCTCAGTGTGTGTCATATGACTTCAGCCTGATATAACAGCTGATACATTCACAGTCACAGTTCATTGAAGAAATACAATTAGAAAATAATTCGCTTTTTTTTCTTTCACTTACACAATGTTTGTGCCTGTTAAACGATGTTTTGAGTAACTTTGCATCGTTTTAAAAATGTTTTATAAACAATGTTCTAACAACACAAAATCGTCCACAATCTTCTTTTAGATATCTTTTTATTTAAATATGACACATGTAAGTTTATAAATAATTTATATGAGATTTTATATGCGAAAATTATACATTTCTATTATTTTAATTCACTTATGTAATAAGAATTGAATATCAAATAGGACGTAAAAAATACATATTACTCTCATATTAACAAAATAAAAATTTAACAAACATGACTGCGCGTTTTATTGCAAGGTCACGCCCCCAATAACACACGTGATTGTTTTATAATCGCGGATGGTATTGTAAATGCATTTGAAGATCAAGAAAATCTTCACGTTTATTGTTTTATTTGTATTTTATTTTTATTATGTAACTATTATAAGTTAAGACTGCACCCAGTCGGAACTCTTTACGGGTGCAACATGTGCACCACTCAAAATAGACCCCCCTGTGTACATGAGATACGAGGTCCTTCTTCCGAGAGGTGGCGCCTGTGGCCCGAAAACCTGAACTCTCCTTTGAGTCACATTCAAATATGAAGGTGTTTTAGGCGATTGTTAATAACACCATTGTCGTTTAAATCTATTATTTAAAATGCCTGAGACTTTGCTACATAATTAGATGTCCGTCGTAGCGATCGTTTTCCAGTAATCGCAAATGGCTGTGATTGGTCCATCCTCAACAACGCAGAGAAAAGCAACAAATACCACATTCTTTAGATGCTTTTATAATGAGAAAAGTACTTTCTCTATACCATTTTCTTTTAAAAAATAACAAGCGAGCAGTTAAAACAGAATACTTATTATCTATGCCGACCGATACCAATTAAAGACAACTTTCGGGCAGATACGCGCGCTTGTATCATAAAAATCTACATATATTTTTTCTGTGACTCACACGTGACATCTTTTCCCTCAGTCTTGTGGAAGTGCAGGGGTTTTTAATCTGCTCTGTGGTGGCAGATGAGGTGGTTGAAGTTGGCAGAAGGGGGATCTAAAGCGTTTATTCTAGATTATGATCCCATTTAAACGCAGGAAAGTATCTCTAACTGTAAGCCAACAAAATGACACCTGTAAATTTCCCCATGTTTCTATATTCATCTTGGAGAGAAAGATGGGAACATCTAGAAGAGCATTTCTTACACGATTAGGACGGAGCAAAGGATTTCTTATTGAAGAAACCTACAGGTATGTTTACATTACGAACCATCATCACTTTACCATGGTATTTCCACAGTACTTTTTTGTATGGGTACCATAAAATAGGGGTTGTTAATCTAATAATTGAATTTAAATAAATAAATAAATAACACATACTGTTGTACATTACTATAGTGAATAGAAAAAAAATATATAATAATGTTAAAGGGTTAGTTCACCCCAAAATGGAAATAATGTCATTTATTACCCTCATGTCGTTCCACACCCGTAAGACCTTCGTTCATCTTCAGAACACAAATTTAGATATTTTTGTTGAAATCTGATGCCTGCATAGCCAGCAATGACATTTCCTCTCTCAAGATCCATTAATGTATTCAAAACATATTTAAATCAGTTCATGTGAGTACAGTGGTTCAGTATTAATATTATAAAGCGACGAGAATATTTTTGGTGCGCCAAAAAAACTAAATAACGACTTATTTAGTGATGGCCGATTTCAAAACACTGCTTCAGGAAGCTTCGGAGCGTTATGAATCTTTTGAGTCGAATCATGATTCGGATCGCGTGTCAAACCGCCAAACTGCTGAAATCACGTGACTTTGGCGCTCTGAATAGCTGATTCGACACACTGATTCATAATGCTCCGAAGCTTCCTGAAGCAGTGTTTTGAAATCGGCCATCACTAAATAAGTCGTTATTTTGTTTTTTTGGCGCACCAAAAATATTCTCGTCGCTTTTTAATATTAATATTGAACCACTGTATTCACATGAACTGATTTAAATATGTTTTTAGTACATTAATGGATCTTGAGAGAGGAAATGTCATTGCTGGCTATGCAGGCCTCACTGAGCCATCGGATTTCAACAAAAATATCTTAATTTGTGTTCTGAAGATGAATAAAGGTCTTACGGGTGTGGAACGACAAGAGGGTGAGTAATAAATGACATTATTTTCATTTTTGGGTGAACTAACCCTTTAATATCAATTTTCAGTGTATATATTTTGTTTTTATAAATGATAGATGCCTTTTAAATGTTAGAATGAGTCCCCCAGACGAGGATGATCATATTTTGGGGGTCCATGACATCTAAAAGATTGAAAACTCCTGCCATGAAAGATAACTTTTGGACTATTCCTTTCTGTTTTCTCTTACAGTTCCTCCATCACACATATTGTGTCAGAAAACAACAGTGGAGATGAAGTCCAGGCCTGGCTGGACAACCAAACAGGACGAGACACTTCCAGTTCTGTCTGTTTGTTGGACATCAGGTGGTTTACGGAGAGCATGGAGGCGGGACATCCCGTTACAGTTCAGGATAGACACACATTACAGGTACAAGGGCAGATTTATTTGCTGGGTCTGCTTTTATGGACATTTTGGATTTAAAAAGTATGTAAATGTGTTGTAGGTTAACCCAAAACCCAACATAGACCCGGCTGCAATGCTGATGAAAAGTTACGCATGTCAAAGACGAACACCTTTGAAACACCACAATTCCATTCTAACAGTGAGTTCTTTAATGTCTCAACTGCTTCCTGATTATTCACTTCCGTTGAGCTGAAGATGATCAGTTATTTGATGCTTTGTCCTGTAGGACGCTCTTGAAATCTTGGCTCAAAATGCCGAATATAATGACAATGAAGGACGAAGCGTCGCTTTTAGACGGGCAGCTTCAGTCCTAAAGGCACTTCCCCATCGAGTGAAGAGCATGGAGGATCTGAGGTCTTTGCCCTGCCTGGGGGACCATTCACAGAGGGTTATAAAGGTGACAATTACGCTTTCCTGTAGCTTAAACATGCCAAGTTCATGGGTTCAATTCCCAGAAAAAATGAGAACTAATAAAATGTGTCTGCCAAATGCATAAATGTAAACTTCTCTCAAAAATCTATATTATCTAGATATATTTGTTAAAGGTGGTAAAGAGGATCTTTTCGTCGACTGATTTTTTGAAATGAGCGCATGCGTAAGAACAACCCCCCTCCTTCACAGCTCTTTTCGAGTGAACGCCTCCCAAAACTCGTGCACGAGTATTGGAACACGAGTGTTTACCACCGGCATTCGCTGTGTTATTAAGCCGGGCACACATTTAACGACTAGCTAAAACATTCTGACTGTGCTCAACATACAGCGATTGTTTCCTGCTCCTGAAGCAGATTTATATACTTTCACATGGAATTTCAACACCGACTGTAATCGCAGACTGAACGCAACTGGCTCTGACTGGACGCGTTTGAGCGCGATCAGTCATAAGTATCAATTTACATTCATAATCGGCCTTACAATCGTTAAGTGTGTGCGCGACTTAAAGCCGCTCACACACTTAGTGGATTCATTATGTCGGACTCACCGCAGGTAACTCATAATCTGCAGTTGTTACTCCTGTCTCCTGACAAAAACATTGCATGCGGCGCCTGTGGAGTGTGGAAAGTTACTGGAGCGCGCAGCCGCGCGTCTCTCACAAGGAACGTCATGGCAGTGATTGACAAGCCAGAGGGCCAATTGTTTACGCGATGATCGCGTAAACGATTGGCTGATGTTTTTAAGGCCCTACCTCGTGCACAGATGATGTATATTAATAATATTCCTTTCAGTGCACCTAATAAATAGTCTTTTATCAGTTAGTAAAGACAGTTTCAAGTAATATTGCAAAAATGTATAAAACAAAACATCCTATTTAGCACCTTTAAGAAGCTTATATCACCATTTAGGAGATTTTAGAAGATGGATCATCGAGAGAAGTGGAGTCAACGAGACGATCAGAGCAATATCATGCCATGAAGGTAATGATGGGTATGTTCAAAAATGCCATACTTCCATACTACTCATACTATGTACTGTTTTTGCAGAAATATTAATTTTTGAATTTTGCCATCTGCCATTATAAATGAAATGCCTGATTTGTTGCCTTTAGTTAGTGAATTATGAAGTTGCATCTTCCTTTTCTGCAGGCACTAACTGGTATTTTTGGGGTGGGTGTGCGGACGGCAGATCGCTGGTTTAGAGAGGGATTGCGATCTCCTGATGATTTGATTCGCACAGGACAACAGCTGAACCGTGCACAGCAAGCGGGTACTGCATTTCACTGTGCTAAATTCCTGTAATTATTTGTAATTTGATTCATAAATATAGAAATGTTTTTATCAGACAACCTATAAAATGTGTGTGTGTATATATATATAATATATTACACACACACACACTCTCACTGGCAACTTTTTTTAGGTACACCTTGCTAGTACCAGGTTGGACCATGATATCATCACACAGTTGCTGCAGATATGTTGGCTGCACATCCATGATGTGAATCTCCTGTTCCTCCACATCCCAAAACTGCTCTATTGAGATCTGGTGACTGTGGAGGCCATTTGAGTTCTAGTGAACTCATTGTCATGTTCAAGAAACCAGTTGAGATGATTTGAGCTTTGTGACGTCGCGTTATCCTGCTGGAAGTAGCCATCAGAAGATGGTACACTGTGGTCATAAAGGGATGGACATGGTCAGTAACAATACTCAGGTAGGCTGTGATGTTTAAAAGATTGGTAGTAAGAGGCCCAAAGTGTGCCAAGAAAATATCCTCCACACCATTACACCACCAGCAGCAGCCTGAACCATTGATACAAGGCAGGATGGATCCAAGCTTTCATGTTGTTTACACCAAATTCTGACCCTACCATCTGAATGTTGCAGCAGAAATCAAGACTCATCAGACCAGGCAAAGTTTTTCAAATCTTCTATTGTCTAGTTTTGGTGATCCTGTGTGAATTGTAGCCTCAGTTTGCTGTTCTCGTTCAAAGTCACTTTAATCATCTTTCTTCCCCATTCTGATGCTCCTTTTGAAATTCAGCAGATCATCTTGCCCATGTCTAGATATTTGACTGATTAGATATTTGCATTAACAAGCCATTGAACAGGTGTACCTAATAAAGTGGCCGGTGAGTGCTTATATATGTATTTGTATGAATATATGTATATTTATGTGTCTGTGCAAAAAAGTAACAAATATATAAAAATATTTCCATAAAACAACAATTAGCATCTATAAGTCTACAAATAAATTAGAAGAACATTTTGCACTGGTTAATAAGTTAATATGTGGTTCTTCAAAAAAACTCAAATGGACGATCTAGAATTTCAAATGACCTTTGACCTCATCACTTTCAGGAGTCCAGTATTACAATGACCTCCAGAAACCCGTCACTAAAGCGGAGGCTGATGTCATCAGTGATATTGTAGAGAAAGCTGTACACGCTGTGCTGCCCGGAGCAGAGATCCAGCTCATGGGAGGCTTCAGGAGGTCAGATCTTGCCTTAGTACTGTATATTCAAAGCATTTTTGAGCATTCATGTGCATTTTAAAGGGGTAGTTGATTATGCTTTCACTTTTTTTAACTTTAGTTAGTGTGTGATGTTGCTGTTTGAGCATAAACAACATCTGCAAAGTTACGACGCTCAAAGTTCAATGCAAAGGGAGATATTTTCTTTTACAGAAATCACTTTTTAAGGACTACAAACGGCTGGTAGGAGCTACAACAAGCTTCTTCCTGGGGTTTTTGACATTACTAACCCTAAAATTTACATAAACCCCGCCCCAGAGAACACACAACAAAGGGGGTGAGGCCATGTTGGGCTGCTTTAGAGAAGAGGAAGAGTTGTTGTAGTAGAGTGTTGTTATGTCGTCATTTTACGCCGGACTGCTTCACAAACGAGGGTCAATTCAACGCTGGATTTGCACAAAAGATTAACATGACGGCACATGCTAGTCGATGAGTTGAATCAACTCCACAGCAACTACATAAATGTATCCACTAACCATTCAGAAACGTCCAGTTTAATTCTAAAAGTTGTAACTTCTTCCTGAGTCTCTCCATCAGTGTCGACTCCGGTTTGAACAATGTAAGGCTGAACACCGTTACTGACAATCCTCATTTTGGCTGCGTGAGATTCTCCAGCTTTGTTGTTGTTGAGCAACCGAACCGTGAGCTGTTAAAGCTCCGCCCTCTTCTGGAAAGGGGACCGGGAGCAACAGCTCATTTGCATTTTGCTCACACCCAAATAGGGGCAAATTTGACAAGCTATAATAAAAGATCTGTGGGGTATTTTGAGCTGAAACTTCACAGAAACTTGTGATGATATAAACAATCAAGCAGTTGAGATTTGCTATGTATATTTTAGGGGGAAAGAAGTCGGTCATGATGTGGACTTTCTCATTACACATCCAGAGGAAGGAAAAGAGGAAGGACTGATGCCTAAAATCACAAACTGGCTGGAGGAGCAGGTACTTCTGAAGTTCTTTGAATAGCTGGATGATCATATTCATCCCTTGCGCCTGTTTGTAAATGTTATCCAACATAAAAAAAAAAAAATTATGCAATATCTTTACAAAGTAACATGTATTTTTCATCAGGGTTTACTGCTGTATCAGAAGACAACCAGAAACTCTTATCTGGAAAAAATGGACGGTCCAGCTCGGGCACCTAATAACATGGATCGCTTTGAGAGATGCTTTTCCATATTTAAGCTTCAGGCATCTGCTGAGAGCTGCAAATCGAATTCCACTACTTCTGTTCAGGACATCAGTACAGGAAGTGAAACTGAAAGACCCAGGGACCAACATTCAGAGGAGTCGGACTGGAGAGCTGTACGGGTAGATCTGGTGGTCAGTCCCTACAGCCAGTTTGCCTTCGCTACTCTCGGATGGACCGGGTCTAAGGTGTGTAGCTTCCTCACTTCCAAATGATTAAACCGTTTTGACTACTTTTCCTCANTTTTTTTTTTTCTGTTTTGTTTTGTTTTGTTTGGTTTCAGTAAAATAAAAATTATACAGGATAGTTTTCATTTCCATTTACTGTATACTGTTTAACTTAAATGTGATGTTTTCTGAATCTCTTCATTCAAGTTCATTAATGTGATTGTTTAACTGTGTCGTCACACCTGACTTCATCCTCTCGCAGTGTTTTGAGGTCAGTCATGTTCACTCATGATGTGCTGTTTGTTCTGCAGCTGTTTGAGAGGGAGTTGAGACGGTGGGCGGGGCAAGAGAAGCACATGTCTTTGAGCAGTCACGCCCTGTACGACAGCAAACAGGTGAGCCACATGGGCATGTGTCTTCTAAAAATACAACATAGTGGTGATAGTATGTTAAAGTGCCCCTATTATGCTTTTTCGGATATTCATTTCATGTAGTGTGTAATATAGCTGTTTGTGAATGTAAAAGGTCTGCAAAGTTTCAAATATCAAAGTGCACGACAATAAAGTTCTTGTCCCCAAAAAGAACGAATTTTGAACGAGTCGTCAGCAATTCCACTTGTTTCCTGCATGAACCTACATAGGTTTGTAACAAATTTGCATAATGCCAGCCTATGATTTTCATTGGCTGCCCGTGAACAACGTCTACTTTGCCCCGCCCTCAAACACTGTAGTTGTAGCTGAGACTGGAAGAGTTTGGTTTGTGTTGTCGACATGTTGAGAAGATGCTGTTTTCTGTGCTGTAAAAGCAAATCCACTTTGCTGCACTTCCTAAGGATGAGGACTCGCGCTGGAATTGATACAGTAAAACTGATGCCATCGTTACTGTTCGAATCACTTTGCATCAAAGAGGAAGATCTGAAGCTGAAATTCAGATATTGTAATGGGCGTTTTGATTCCTACAATGGCTTTAAGCATTCGACCAATCACAACAGACTGGGCCATTTGACCAATCAGAGCAGAGTAGGCTCTTGGAAAGAAGGGGTTTAGAGAGACCGAATCCTTGAATGAACCGTTTCAGACACTGTGAGAAAAGAGCTGATGCTGCAGTGTATATTATGAGAAAATTAAAGTGTTTTATGACCTTTGATGCATGTAAACCTACTGTAGGAGACTCCAAAACAAAATTAGGAACCTTTAAAATAGCATAATAGGGGCATTTTAACATATTCTGCGTAATTGGACAAATGAAATACCTTTTGGCCTATATATATTGTATAAAACAGTGGTTCTCAACTGGTTTGGTCAAGGGACCCACATTTTCCCATGGTCATGGTTAAGCCGCGACCCAATTTTGTTTAGGAATTTGACCAGATTCCTAAAAAACAAACTTTTTATTTTTTAAAAAGTTATGAAAATAACGTTAGAATGATGACACTGATATATAGCCAGACAACATCTCATCTGACCACAGATGCTGAATCAGGACAACGCATTTTTCTCAGGCACTCTTTACTTCAACAGCTTTTACGCACATCTTTCAAAATAAAAGTCTCCGTTCAGAAAAAACTGTTATCGTTTCTATGACTGCACACTCCGTGACCCACTTTTGGGTTGCGACCCACCAGTTGAGAAGCACCAGTATAATATATAGGTTTTATATGTCAACATTAAATGTTTAACTGTAAAAACACTCAACACCTTACTAGAACAGCTTCATTTACATCTCTCTCTGTAAAATTGTACAGAATCTGTATCTCAGAGCAAAGACGGAAGAGGAGATTTTTGCCTACCTGGGTCTGGAGTTTATTCCTCCGTCTGAACGCAATGCCTGAATCCAGTCTATCAGACTACTAATGTGCCAGTGCTTCCATCACAGAGCCTTATATACTTTTTATATTAGCTGCCAGTTATGATCAGATCACGTTAGGATGTGATGGAAAAGATATCTGTCAATAATTTGATCAGTTTTCTCTTGTGTTTTGCACTGTAGTCAGGTTTTAATGTGGTTCTTTGTACTAAGTAAGGTATAGTAATGAGAAATTCTCTTTTATCAGATGCTTGAATGTTTGTAAGATGATGTTCTTATTTTATTATTTTGAATTAAATATTTTAATTAACTGAAAATGTGTCACTATATATTGTTTCCATGTTAGAGCTGCAGTAATTTGACGTTTGGATCAATGACCGCTGGTGGTTTCTATGTAATATCTTCTGCATGCACTGGCATGTATAGGTTGTGACTTATTGTCTTAGCTGCTGGTGTGACTGTCTACAATTTATATATACTTTTAATTTTGATAAAGTTGCATATACTAAGCTTATAAATGTTTTACTGACATTTGTGGAGATGTATGGAGGCTCTCAGTTTTGTCAGAGAATATTTGATGCATGTCTGCGTATCATATATGCAGATGTGTTTGTGGTTAGATGACGCCTGACATTATTCTAACCTCCTTTTTGTGCACCTGGTTCATTTTGACCCGCTTTTCCCAACCGCCAAACCTCTTTACATTCTCATTATATACAGTCAAACCAAAATGTATTCAGACACCTTGAACATTTCATTCATTCAAGCAGTTTATTCACTAATAGTTTAAAAAATGGTAATAAAATATGACAAGATCTCAGAGTTAAATTGTGTCAGAAAAAAATGAATCTTAATTATGTCAGATAACACTTAAGCAAAACATGATCAGGTCAAAGTGTCTGAATAATTTTTGGTTCCAAATTTTTATTAATTTTACTGGTAGTCCACTGTATGAAGAATTTTTGGGTATAATATGTCATAGTTTACTTTATTTTGCTATCCTCACTTACATAAATGAACTATAGTGTCCTGCACCCACTAGTTAAAATATATCAAAAATGTCTGAATAATTTTTGTTTTGACTGTATTTTACAAATTTCTTCTTGAATACTGGGGAAAAACCGACTAACTAAAAAATAAAAACGTTAAATTCAGCACCCATTTTGTTTTTCTGGCATTGCAACCAACTTAAAATAAGGAAATTTTTCAAAAAAATACTGTTGAAAAAAAAAATGCAAGTAAAAGTACATAAAATATCAACTTTAAAACTCATTAGAGCCTGTATGAATCTGATAGGACCTTCTTGAAGGCTGACTTCAATAGTGCCTAAGATTGACAAACAGTTTCACATCTGACACATTTGACAAACAGCAAAACAGATGTGAAACCGTATCGAATATGTGTAATTTTTTTTTTTTTTTTTTTTAATTAACCTATAAATATTAGTTAATNAATATATGGCACTGTTTAAAAAGTTTGGGATCAGTAGATTTTTTTTTTTAAAGAAAAGTACACTCTAAAAAATGCTGGGTTGAAAATGGACAAACCCAGCGATTGGGTTGTTTTGACCCAGCGGTTGGGTTTAATGTTTGCCCAACGTGCTGGGTAGTTTTATTTAACCCAAATATTGTTTAAAAATTACTGTACGGCTGGCTTAAAATGAACCCAAAATAGGTTGGAAATTAAAAATCAGACACATAATTACTAGAGGCAACAATAATAATCAAAAGATGAGCATTTATTAATAAGCAATTTAATAAATGTTTATTGTTTAAGTATTATTCAAATGTTTGTTTATTAAACATATTAATAAATATTAATTTCCAACATATTATGGGTTCATTTTAAGCAAGAAATACAGTAATTTTTAAACAATATTTGGGTTAAATAAAACTACCCAGCAGGTTGGGCAAACATTTAACCCAACCGCTGGGTCAAAACAACCCAATCGCTGGGTTTGTCCATTTTCAACCCAACTTGGGTTGTTTTTAACCCAGCATTTTTTAGAGTGTATACTTTTATTCAGAAAGGATGCATTAAATTGATCAAAATAAAGATCTGTTTGATCAAAAAGACATTTTTGATTGACAATAAGGATTTTTATAATGTTACAAAAAGTTTATTCCAAATAAATGCTGTTCTTTTGAACTTTCTGATCATCAAGGAATCCTGTAAAAAAAAAAGATCTTCGTTTCCACAAAATATATAGCAGCACAACTGTTTTCAACATTTATGATAGCAGCAAATCAGCATATTAGAATGATTTCTGAAGGATCATGTGACACTGAAAATTCAGCTTTGATCACAGGAATAAATTACATTTTAAAATATATTCACACAAAAAAACAGTTATTTTAAATAGTAAAAATATTTCACAGTATTACTGTTTTTACTGTGTTTTTGATCAAATAAATGCAGCCTTGGTGAGCAGAAGACACTTCTTTCAAAATCATTAAAAAAATCCTGCCGACCCTAAACCTAATACATATACTGTGATTCATTTAAAGGAGGAAATGTTGCTGTTTTAAAAGCTAACGGCAGGTGAAGTGAGACGTGTTTTGTCTCATGTCTCCTCCAGTATGTAAACACACGTCTCCGTCTCTGCGGGGCATCTTTCAAGTATAAATTCACCTCTGTGTGTCTCCTTTCTCTCGGTGTTAATGGCAGCAGCATTTATTTAGCCTTCACAAAAGAATCAAATGTGCCATGAGAGAATTAATCCATGATTTCACAATAAATTTGCCTTGACAGTGCAGTTACATATTATGGAGACATAGTAGATATAGTAAATAAGGAAATGTTGCTGTGCTTACAGTATATTCTAATTACTAATCTGCTTATTTGAAAACACAAAATAGCCACAAGTCAAACCAAATATGTTAAATTATAATAATAATTTTTAATGCAATTGGTGTGGAAACCCTTTTCTCTGAGATAAATTATCAAAGTTGTCATTTCTGACCTGTATTTTTTTTCTTTCCCAATACAATTTCCCACTTTTTTCCCCCAAACTTTGAAACCTTTTTCACCCAAAAATGAAACTTCTGTCATCATTTACTCACCCTCATGTCGTTCCAAACCTGTATGGGTTTCTTTCTTCTGCTGAACACAAGAGAAGATATTTTGAAGAATGTCGGAAACCAAACACAGCTGATGGACCCCATTGACTTCAATAGTATGGGAAAAAAATACTATGGAAGTCAATGGGGACCATCAGCTGTTTGGTAACTGATATTATTCAAAACATCTTCTTTTGTGAGTTGTGAGTAAATGATGACAGATTTTTCATTTTTGGGTGAACTATCCCTTTAAGAATGATGCTTTTTAGACAGAATATTTATAAAAACCTTAGAGTAGTGTAATATTATGATGTATAAAAATGATAATAGATCAGTTGCATTACTGTTTGATCACTGTTTAGTGTAAGGGGCGAGAAATCATTTTGAATCAAACCTCATATCATTTTCCCAGTCTTTTTTATGATATTTTGTTTTAATATTCTGTGTCACAAAAGTGTATAATACACTAATGGACGGCGTGAAACACTATATTGTTTTGTCTCTGATGGCTGTTGGGCTCTTTAAGAGGCTCGTCTTCAGGTTTGACAGCACATAAACCGGCGCGTCTCATTTTATCTACCTTTAAGTTGTATTTTATGGAGGTTTCAAACCGGCAGACACCTTCTGCTAACAACATAATTGACCTCTAAATGTCATTTTAACTTCAAAGAGCACGTCTAGGTTCACACCTCACATCAGCCTTTACATTACACTCTTAACAGGAAAAGGAAAGGCCCAAATGAAGCGTTCCCTCCTCCCTTGTCTTTCTCGGCGAGGACGCTCCTTTCAGTCAAGTGTCCATGATGTGAAAGCATTCACAAACATGGTGATCTGGCCCCGGCTCTTCAGTGATGTGCGTCGTAAGAGACGGGGTGGGTGGGTATCGGCAGTTATGCTCAATAGGGCTTAATGCCTCCTTCACACTTCCCCTCCCCGCTTCCAGGTGTGAAACAAAAGTGCTCTGAATGGGCCGTGTCCGGGACACCTCTGGCCTCCGTGAGGAGCAGATCTCTGGAGACGGGGCAGACAGTCCTCAGTTTTGGTCGTAATCACAGACCTGCTCTTCCAACCGGGCCGGTTCCTCGGGTCGTTCTTTGAGGTCAGTTCCTCTGATTGGAGTCAATGAGGGATTACTGGATGTGTTGCAATCAAATTGATGGGATTAACCGGATTAGTGACTTTCATGGACATTCCCTGCATAACAAACAAAACCAGAACACACAGGAACACTAACATGAGGCCGTGTTCAAGTGATTAAGCATACAATCACAATTTAAAATTCTAATGTGATAACTGATGCATACAATATCAGACGTGTAGAAATAAACCCAGCTAATATTTGCACACAAAAAGTACTTAAGATTAACAAATATTCTCACAGAAAGAAAACTAATTTGCTATGTATTAAGATTTTAGTGAAATTCAGTTATTTGCCTGATATTGGGTCATAGGTCATTTGGGCCTATGCAGTTGCAGTTAAACCAATGATTGTGTTTGACCATATTTAAAGGGTTATATTCATTTATTTAATAATAATACAATTATAGTTAACTAAAACCATTGATTGATTGATTTAATAATAATAATAATATCTGTAGTTATATAATACAATTATAGTTAACTAAAACCATAAAATTAACTTTAACTAAAATATAAAATAAAATACTTGTTGCATTTTCATTTAGTTTTTTGTTGTGCTAAAAGAACTAAAAATGAAATAAATATTAATAAAAACTACATAGACATATTTGAAAAAACTAAAACACAATTACAAAAAAATTATCAAAACTTTAACTAAAATTCAAATGAAAACAATATATAAAAATAAAAATTACTTTCAAATATTAATAAAAACAATACTAGTATATCAATGATATTAAAATATTACACACACACATATGCAATTATATATATATATATATATATATAACTACAGTATA